>OZ016478.1:7172545-7180045 GCA_963966605.1 Caenorhabditis sulstoni
CGCCGTCCGTCTTTTCCGTTCGAGACCCAGGCGAGGCGGCCTTTCGGACTGCGAGCTTCGCGCGATCGTGTATGTATTCCTTTTCTGAATCTTCTTTTCAATACCAAAACGCATTTGGCAAAGAAACGGAGAAAATCCTTCCTATTTTGGAAGTCGAGCATAAGATCAGCACCAGAAACTACTGATGTGATTACCGGATTCATTCGAGCATTTCCCCCCTGCCCTCTCTCTCTTCTTCTTCGTTTTCTGCTCCCGATCTCTTCTTCTTCTTCTTGTCAATAACTAATTCACTCGCGCGCGCGCGCGTCTGTCTACACGTGTCCAAATACCTTCCGATTCTCTCATTTTCGCCCGATTTGCCAGTCCAAAAACCGTCGGGCCTCGAAACAGTTTGGGTCAATATTTGAGCAGGAGGCCAATCATTTTCGGGTTCCGCTTCCTTCAGATTCTCACCTACTCTCCGAATAACAATTCTCTCGTAGAAGGAAACGAGTGAGAGAGAGAAAACATCTTTTCCTGAATGACTGAGACTCTTTTCCTCCCCCCGTTCTATGCTTTTTTTTGTGCTCCGCGAGCCGCCGCTTTCGGACAGTGCTCGGAATTGACATGTTCTCTGAGCTCTCCGTCTCATCTTCCGTGTCCATGACAGTCCTTTCCAGCTCTTTTCTTTCCGGCTCTATTCATATTTTCGTCGAGAAGTTCACCTTCTCAAAAGACTGAAAACATGCTGAAAACGGACTATTTATAGCCGTTTTGCACTCTCCAATCCACCGTTCTTTGATTCTTTCAAATTCCAGAAACAGATGATACATTTCTTCCCGTTTCACTCAGGTTTTTGGAAATCTCGTTTTCAATATCGAATCTGATAAGAAAAGAACAGTATCAGCAATATCTGTCTCGAAATGCTCCGTGAGCCCCCAAATCGGGCATAGTTCACCGGGCTCTGTTCTCAGTTTGCTCAGCTTGACCGCTCTTCATTTTTCAGCCCTCTTTGTCTCTTTTCACCATTTCAAATTGATTTCTTTTCGAGTTCCCACTCACTTTTTTCTCACCGAACACTTCCTTGTCGAACACGGAAAAAAAAGAGAAATAATTGCGAGAAGAAGCGAGAGAGAGAGAGAGAGAGAGAGAGAGAGAGAGAGAGAGAGAGAGAGAGAGAAGAGAAAGAGAGAGAACTATCTAACTCGATTCGTTGTGGATTCAGATGAGCGAGAAAATGTCTCCGTGACTCCAGACGACGTCTTCGCCTGTAAACATGTTCTCCGAGCGTTCGCTCTCTTCTCGCCCCTCCGCCCACTTTCCTCTCGTTCGTTCTCGGAGAGAAATGCTAATCTTGATAATTGAACCTCTTTTCCTCCCCCTCCCCGCTTCTTTTCTTTTTCTCCCTAGTGCTCTGCCACCTGTTTTTCGCTCGAAAGAGCCTCTGTGACGTCATCTGAAGAAGGAAAAGAAGAAGAAGTCGAACAAATTTGATTGGAGGGTGGAAGAAAGGGAAGTTTGCAGCCACGGGGGCGAAAAATGATTGAATCGCGAGGGAATGGACCATTTTGCAAAGATTCCTAAGAAAGAATGGTGGCCTAGAAACCCAGTTGACAACTCTAGGCCATTTCCATTCTTTTCCTCTGCTTCATGTTTCCCACAAAAAAGAGAATGTCTCGAACTATCAGAAAGCCTCCAAAGTCTACCTCAGAATCATCTCTCGAAACTTTTGTCGCTTCAGGACGGACCTTTTCGAGTCTACTTTTCCATCGTTCCTAGAACTCCGAAATCAGTTTTTCATTCCCGAAAACCCGAAAAGACAGTTATTCCTATTGTTAGATTCAATTCGAAGTTGGCTCATGAATGAGATCTCGTAAATCGACACCAATGATTTTCGGAATTCAGGGTTACGTTTCCGGAAGTCGGAGGGCTTTCTGTTTCGTGATTTCGATAGCAAGCATTTTCTGTGTCCGAAAGGGTTTCGAATCGGATTACTGTCAGTTGGAAACTGTTCCCAGTTGATTTCCTCCTCCAGAAACAGAACAACTTTTCTTTCTGTTCATTTTCCAATCTCATCTCTTTTTTTCTTTCGAACTTCCCTGTTTCTCGGCTTTCTCGAGAAAGGCCAAAATTTCAGTTTTCAGCACAAAATGCGTTTTTTCTTCACATTTAACTGCAATTTTCAGTTTTTTTTGCTGAAGAATCACTATCAAAACGTGAAAAACAAAAAAAAAGTGAGATCTAGACTGTGAAAACTCAAAGATTCTTCCGGAAACTTGAATTTCAGCTTCTCTCTCTCTCTCTCTAATCTGAAATTAGTGTGTGGGTAGTATCGCGCGAAGAAGAACGGAGCCAATTTCCGTTTTGCTGCTCCGTGTGCCATGTGCTCCGTGCCCCCAATTATGCAAATCACGCCAAGGGCTCTTTTTCTTCTATCTTTGGCTCCGCGAGCACTCAGAGCACTCCACCACGTTGGCTCGACCGAATTGCAAAAAGAGCCCTTCCTCTCGCCGCCCATAAAAGTGCTCTCTCGGCGGGTTTCAGGCTCCCCGATTAGATTGGAGCAGCAGGAGCACCGGAGGGGCTCTTGCTCCGCGAGCCCATCTTGTTCTCGAGTCGATCAACTCGGAGAGTTCTGCCTCCCCCCATTCTGTTTTCATTTTATCGCACATTAGACGGTCTCATTCACTGCGAGTTTCTCGGAAAAATCTAGAATTCCACACCTCCGTCCCATCCTTCTCCAGCGTTTTCAGCTCGCTTTTGTTATTCCGTCCCCCTCCTCGTTCTTTTCGCCGAAAATGAAGGAAAACAGCGGTCCGCGGAGCATCAGAGCCAACTTTTTGCCGAGCCAGGAAACTCTATCCACCATTCGACGAAGACTGCCAAGTTTTGACCTCCGCCGGTAATCCTTGTGTTTCTGAAGCGGTGAAATACGACCTCGATCCGACTCTTCTCACTTTTCGCGGCTCGCGGCGGAGCACACGCGTCCCGTGAGCTCTGCGGAGCAATACGAGCACAAAGAAGATGATTCTCTATTTGTGACGTGGCACTGCCATTTCGATCTATTCACAAAAAAAGTGTTTGGTGGGGGGAGAAAAATATGTACGGAGAGCTTTCAGAAAAGCAAAAATTTTCAATCCCGAGAAAAAAAGGGGGGGGGGGTTTATTTCAAGGATTAGGCGATGTGAATTCGGAAATATTGTGGGT
The DNA here is from genome assembly GCA_963966605.1 of Caenorhabditis sulstoni. Classification (NCBI taxonomy): domain Eukaryota; kingdom Metazoa; phylum Nematoda; class Chromadorea; order Rhabditida; family Rhabditidae; genus Caenorhabditis; species Caenorhabditis sulstoni. The sequence continues at coordinate 7,175,732 of OZ016478.1, forward strand.
GGATGAGCTCACGGAGCCCAGCTCCTCTCATCTCTTATCTCGTTTTCAGACTGAATAACTCGAGTGTTCAGTCGGAAAACTTGCGGCCCCCCTGACGGCTTCCAGTCAGCATTCCACCTGTTCTGGAATCATTCCCGGATCTAAAATGAAATCCGTTTTCTATTTTGAGAACAAGATGACAAGCTCTGAAAGTGAAAAAGAAAACCGATTTCCGCTATCGGGAGCTCTTCTTTCTTCAAAGTGAAAACGGCGACTTGTGTCGTTTTCAGACTGTCCCAGAGTTGAACTTCACTCGTCTCAGTCCTGAAATTCCATCGATTTCTCTCCACTCTCATCGTTCTCGATCGAGTTTTTCAGTGAGATCTCGTTAGAAGAAAACACTTTTCTCCAGTTTCAGCCATCCCCATTCAATCTGAAACTTTTTATATTCAGAAGAGGAATCAGTGCCGAGACGGCTTCGAAACTGCTGTTTTCGGACCCGTTTCAGTCCCTCTAGATTTTATCGATATCGGGGAACCGAATTTCACAGTCTCACTTCTCTTTTCTCCGTTTCTGCACTCTCAAGTGTTTCTTTCAGTTCACATGATTCAAGTATCCTCCTCCCACCAATTTCCTTACTCATCTTCCCATTTTCCATTCATTTTATCGTCAGTTTTCACGCGAATCCAGTTTTTTCTCGCTCTGTCTTGTCCTTTTCTTCATTTTTGTTCCCCGAAAGGTTTTCGAGTCATTTCAAGTCATACGTCATTCCAAATATCAAATTTCGAATTTGCGCCGAAAAGTTTGAAGCGCTCTTTGCTCTTTTTTCTCTTGATATGCTCCGAAAGATTCGGGTTTTCAGTTGGATGCTGATGAGAATGAGACGGTTCGTTAGCTTGATGAATCAGAGTAGCGTCGTGAAATGAGAGATATTCTTGAGATTTGATCCGAATGGACTTGACAACCAACCGAATCGTTTCCTTTTTGTTCTGTTCCAATGACCTCACTCACTGTATATCTACGAACTGACGATATCTTGGACACGAGTTTCATCTTAACCCAGGCCATTTCAAGCTCGATTCTGAACTTTTCCTCAAGCCAATTGGTGAGACCTTCCGAATAGTCTATCACTTCTTCTTCTTCTTCTTCTTCTTCTGAAAATCGTCTTCTTTATTAACGGGGTGGACAGTTCGAGACCATCTTTTTGTTGAATAGCATCGTTTTCCAGAATCCGAATAAGGTTTTCCGAGTTCGATTCGACAGTAAAACGCGAAACCCGTCGAACAAATTTTCGAAAACTAGTTTGTCTTTCAAAACGTCAATCATCGATTTCAATATCATTTTGATTACGAGCTGAATCGGTAGACTTGACACGTGTTTTCCGGGAAACCATGGACTGAAACGTCCAATTCCCTATCACCTGTCTCAATGAAAAAGAAGAAACACAGGAAGTGACTTCGGACTCTCACTTCGACCATCCTCTGTTCCTTCTCATTCCCGGAGTGACCAACTCATAACTTTCGGCCCGAGTCGCCGTCGCTGCTCAATTATTCGCAGGACTCCTTCGGGATTCTATTGAGAAAACCCTGCAGACTGACAAGAATCGTGCGAATTTCCGAGAGAGAGGGAGAGACCTTTACCCTCTTTTCGTCCACTTTTTCGTGCCACCCACTCTCCGGTCTTTCTTCCTTTTTACCTTTTCGAAACTTTCAGATCTACTTCTAGCTTTGTCAAGTTCCGATTGCATTTCATTTGCCTCAAAACGATGTCTCATCTTGTGCTTGTAATGTGAATACACTCGGGTGACGTCTTCTGAACAAAAAGAAGAAGTCAGCACGAGAAAACGATGTCGAACTGTGGGCGGAGAAAGAGCCCACGTGTCTGAGAGCAACGTGCGGGCTCTTTTCACGAGAGAGAGAGAGAGAGAGCTCTATCATTTCCTGATTAGCAGAGTGTGGGGCGGTGCAGTTTTCGATTTGACGTGCGATTTCTGAGAGCAAAAAATGTAACTGAGAATCGCAAAGTCGTTTTCTCCTCAATGAAATGAACTGTTTCAAAGACTCGTCGAGTTCGAACCGCACTTCTTTCTCAGATACTCCTTGCTTCTTGAGATACTCCTAAATCAGTACATGACCAGAATGAAATTGAATTTGACTCAAGTCCCAAGACAACATCATTTCTATCATATCAAACATTTTGACATCTGTTGAACACTGTTGTGTTTATTCCCAACCTTCTGTACTAGTTTGTCACACTTCTCTTCTAGACCGTTTTTCAAATCTTTGCGCCTAGTCCAGGGTGAGTCTCAGAAAGTTCAAGAGACGCCCTCTGTTTCACGAGTTCTGCCTACTCATCATTCTGGTCCCATCCATTTTGACCTCTCCGGAACTTGTTCTTCTCGGATTCCCCGAGTCCTTTGCCCCATGACTGTCGCATAGTAATGTCGACGAGAGGAAGAAGAGGGCATTTGTAAACTAATACAACAATTGTGCAGATCTTGATGGATCATGTGTCGAAAAAGAAGAAGATAGAAATGAGAAAACGGGAGAGAGAGAGACGGGTCATTCCATTCGGTTCACTCCTTCGCAGGAGAGACCTCTTCGTCCTCTCGAACAGAAAGACGTCTTCATCTTCTTCTTCTTCTTCTTCTCCGTAGCATCAAAGTTCTTGCTCTGTTTTCCTCTTCCAGCCGCCTATAATTACTGCTCTCGTTCTCTTTCTCCGAGAGAAATCTTCCTGTTTTCTCGACACCTCAATCTTTTTTCCGCCTTCTCCCATGCAAGAACCCCCTGGGGGAAAGCGGACGGAAAACAAGAGTGCTTCTGACCATTCGGCTGCGATTGAGCAACGTGTGCTGCCTCGGGCTCGCCGAGCCCATTCCCCCCAAACTGTCTGTTTGTACTTGTGCTCATACCCTCAATTCTCGAGCTTCTCTCTTCATTTTCTTTCAATTCTTCTCCATTTTCCCCTCCTGAATCTTCCGCATTTTCAGCTCGAACGACTTCTCAGAGAATGGACGAAGGAGGCGGCGTGCTCGCCAGAATCACGACGACAGCCACTCAGATGCGACACGACACGATCACTTCGACCGAGAATCCGCACGTCGAGGAGGCCTACCACATCTACTACCTGACGCCGACGATGAAGATGCTGTGCATTCTGTTCTACAGCATCCTCTGCGTGTGCTGCGTGTACGGCAACGTGCTCGTCATCCTCGTCATCGCCTACTTCAAACGACTTCGCACCGCCACCAACATTCTGATTCTGAATCTGGCGGTCGCCGACCTCCTCATCTCGGTCTTCTGCATTCCGTTCAGCTACTGGCAAGTGCTCATCTTCGACGATCAGAGGTGGCTCTTCGGCTCGATGATGTGCTCGCTGCTCGCGTTCCTCCAGGCGATGGCCGTCTTCCTCTCCGCGTGGACCCTCGTAGTGATCAGCTTCGATCGATGGATGGCCATCATGTTCGTCATGACGCCCAAGATCCGGATCACGACGAGGCGCGCCCTCTACCTGGTCGCCGCCACGTGGATCTTCTCGATTCTGATGGCACTGCCGCTGCTCTTCACGACGCGATCCTTCCAAATGGCGGAAGGAGTCGAGAACTGCGGCGAGAACTGGACGTACTTTGGCGACGCCGGCGAGCAAGTGAGGAAGGTGTACTCGTCGATGGTCGTCATCCTGCAGTACATCGTGCCGCAGGCCGTTCTCATCATCACCTACACCCACATCGGCATCAAAATGTGGAACAGCCGAGTGCCCGGAATGCAGAGCGGAGCCACCAAAAAGATGATTGTCGACAGACACGAGAGCGTCAAAAAGGTCCGTTTTCAACCAATCAAAGACATCTGTATTGAGTTACATCATATTGTATTTTTGAGTCCTTTACAATGATATCTCGTAATTGAAACAGTGAAATTAAGAAACTGCGTTTGCAAAACAAAAGTCCAGTTCAAAAACTAGTTCAATGGAGTGCACATTCATCGTTTCAGCTCGTTCCCATGGTGATTCTGATCTCGGCGCTGTTCGCCCTCTGCTGGCTCCCGCTTCTGATTCTGATCAACGTGATTCCCGAGTTCTACCCGAACATCAACAGCTGGGGGTACATCCTCTATCTCTGGTCAGTTCCCATCGGAGTTCTCCCAATCTGAAATTCCAATGTCCAGGTGGTTCGCGCACGGTCTCGCGATGCTCCACTCCATCGTCAACCCGGTGATCTACTTCATTCGAAACGCGCGATTCCGCGAGGGATTCTGCTACTTTTCGTCGAAACTTCTGCCCTGTGTGGCGTTCAAAGAGTTCCGTCTCCTCACGGACAACACCTCCAGAAGGTCA
>OZ016478.1:7185045-7281680 GCA_963966605.1 Caenorhabditis sulstoni
ACGCGGCGCACTTCCTTGATCGCCTCGTTGCCGATTTCGGTGATTCCGGGACCGAACGTCTTGAAGAGGACTGCAAAGAGGCGCGCAGGCTACACTGGCCGACATTTCTCGAACTCACAGTAGTATTGCTCCGGCTCGAGCTTCCAGATCTGCCTTTCGGCGATCATGATGGAGTACTCCTCGCTTTGGGAGCGCTTCGCCTCCCGACGAGCGTCATGGAACATTTTCCAGAAGGATTCGCAAAGCTTGCGGAAAGAAGGCATCTCACGAGCTGGCTGCGAGCACAGGGAAACGATGTGAAATGAGCCAAAAGAGCACAATGGCTACGGGGGGGCGGCGAGAGAGCGAGAGACGCAGAAGAGTGAGGAAGAAGGCGTGGCGCCCCCGCCCTTTTCCTTTTCGGAGGGTGTCCTGAGAAGAGACGGGATGAGATTGATGGGGACGACATTTCATTAAGAGGATGCGAGGACGAAGAGCAATGAGACGAGGGGGGCACGACTACGGTAGCCGAATGAGATCCCGTTTGAAATGATGAGAATGGAAGAAGGGCTCTTTCGAATCGAGGGAGGAAGCTTTTTATGAGCGGAGCGAGGTTGCTATGCAGCCGGAAGGCAATGTGCCTTTCTTAGATTCGAATGCAAACGCGCTCTACTGCGCATCGAAATGTTTTTCAACAATTATTCAGTGAGATGAACTGTCGACTTGAGGATAAGAAACTTCTGATTCAGTTCTGAAACAGAGAAAAAAAAATTTTTAAATCGTGCGATAAAAGGAAATTCGGAGAATCAGAAAGTCAAAAAATGTAACAAACGTCGTCTGAGAGTCTTCATTCTGAAGCAATGCATGCAAGTTTTCGAGGCCGATTCTCCGAATTAGATCGAAAAAGGAATGAACATTCTATAGGCCTTTCTATAATATTTTCGAGTTCTCTCATCAATTGTCTCCGAAACATTGCTGTTCCCGAATAGAAACAAGAATGCGTGTCATTCGTCGCTTCTTCGATAATCATTTCATCGGCTCACACATTCGGCTGCTCGTCGATTCGCGTCAAAAGTAGGTCAGAGCTCATGCTGTTTTCTGTGCTCTGGCGAGCTGCTCATTTCCAATTTCCGTCCTCTCCGCTCGCGGAGATTATGCAAAAAAGAAGGCGCTCTCTCGTGTTCATTTCCGAGTTGAGATGAGAAAATAAATTGTCGGCTGGGTGAGAAACGAGCTGGACGGATTGATGGATGGGAACAGTCGTAGCCGGTGATTTGCATTTCCAATTCTTTTCTGGCTCGTTGAGCACGTGGTGGGCTCCGCGAGCACCAGTTCCTTCTTCTTTTTCAAAGTTCATTTATTGAGAGAGACAGGGAGGAAGGGAGGGATTGAAGTATGAAAAAGTTCAGGAAACCAGTGAAGAATTATGGAATGGGTACAAGTCAAAGTGGGGGGGGGGGGGGGGGGGGGGGGAGTGTTTTCTCTCAAAATCGAAGAAGAAACGGAATCGGGATGGGTGGTTTCAAATCGGGATTTTCAAAGGAAAAAAAGGAAGGGAGGGGGCAAACAATTAAAATTATGAAATTGAGTGGTCGAATGTGGAAAAAAAAGAAGAAGAAGATTATGGAAGAATGAGAGGAGGCGGGAGGAAAACAACAATCAAACAATTGGCGGCCTAGTTGCGCTTTCGCCGTTGACGCATTCTGAAATCGAAAGGTGCTCGTGAGAGGGGTTACGGTATCTCGGCACACTCACTTTTCGCGGAGTCGCTCGGAAATCCAATCGACGCATCGATTGTAGAAGATCGAGACGAGAGCGGTGACGAGTGCGATGGCGAGGATGACGAGCCGGAAGTCCTGAGGGATGTCGACGCAGCCGAGCCATGTGTAGTGGAACGGTCCGAAGTAGAAGACGACCAGGAGAGTGCACAGCTGGAAAGAGAGGAGGTGATGGAGAAGGAAGTCGGAACGGAGGAGCTTACCACGGAGACTCCGATCATGCTGCTCAGGAAGAGGCGGTTCGAGGCGATCGACGCTCTGTAGGGCGGTCCGGCGGCGAAAACAAAGTAGAGGACGATGTAGTGGAACATCGAGACGAAGAAGATCGCCGTGCCCTGCATGCTGATCCGGTCGAGCTCATTGTCGTGAGCAACTGGTGTGAACGGTTCGAACCAGTCCTGCATCGTGATCAGACAGAACACGACGACCTGCGCGAGACCGCCGATTGCGAGCTGTCCGAACAGCGAGACCATCGAGGCGGTGGAGAGGATGGAGGCGGGCGGCGGAGAGCTCGCGAGTGCCTTGTGAGCCCGCGTCTGCGAAGACCAGAACGCCAGGTTCGTGACGATGGCGATGTCGATGAAGAGGAACTGCATCTGCGAGTAGCTCGTCGAGATCCAGTAGAGCAGGAGGATCGAGATGAACTGCGTCAGCGAGTAACCGGCCATGCACAGGAACGCCGAGTACGAGGTGACGAGTGCGGCTCGGCCCTCGCTGATCAGAGTGATCACGCATCGGATGTCGGCCACCTTCGAGGTGAACGGGGCGGCGATTGACGCCTCCGAGTCGGAGAGCGAGATTCCCGCGTGGGCCGCCTTCAGAGCCGCGCAGTCATTGGCGCCGTCGCCGCACATGGCCACAGTTTGACCGACGATTTGGAGGTGCTCGACGAGCAGCTGCTTCTGCTCCGGAGCCATTCTCGCGAACACGTTGCACACGCACACCAGCTGGTCCAGAATCTCCGGATACTCGTGGGTGACGACCGAGAACGTGGGTCCCGAGATGGCGAACTGGCAGTCCTTGTTGCTCATCTTGCTCAGGTCGACGCTCTTGCTCTGCCGCTGCTCCGTGTGATGCTCGCCCTTCTCGCGGATCGTCAGCACCGTCCTGCCACGTTTGTCGATGACTCCGTTCTCGTGCTCGATCAGGAACGCCGATTTGTTCGGTCGGATGATGCCGCACTCACGCGCCACCGACAGCGCCGTCAGAAGGTTGTCGCCGGTCACCATCACAGATCGAATGTTCGCCTCGTTGAGCTTTGTGATGACGCCCGTCGTCACCGGCTTCAGCCGATTCTCGAGAGCTACCAGTCCGATCAGCTTCAGATCGCACTCGATCGTCTGCCGACTCGTCTTCTGCACCTCCGCCGAGCCCATTCTCAGATCCTTCTCGGCCACCGCAATCAATCGATATCCGTGCTGACTGTACTCCTCGACAATGTCGTGAAAGTGATCGGGAACGGTGTCGGGACGGCACAGAGCCATCACCATCTCGGGACTTCCCTTGCAATAGGCCTTCAGCGACTCCTCGAACGTTACGATGACCGATTGTCTCTGGAGGGCCGAGCTGAATGTGAACTGCTTCACGATCTGACAATCCGACTGGGCACTTTCTCTTGGCGGACGGACAAGAATCGGCTGAAAAAAAGAAAGTTGATTCGAGAAGTGAGAGGAAGTGGAACCTGAATGGACTCGATCGACTCGTGCGATTCGGAGTCGTCCTCCTCCAAAGAGTATCCCGTCTGCTCGAACATGATCACGTCGAGAGGGTCGCCGTGAAGCACGTTGTGGATTCTGAATCCGATCTTTTCACAGACATCGTCTGAATACTCTCCCACTTTGACAACGAATGACACGTGGCTATCGCTCGGACCACATTCTGACACGTGTCGTTCGCACTGATCTGCACAATGTTCTCGCCGACTTTCCCGTCTTCCACAACCCGTAATGCGTAGAAATCGAGCCCATCTTCGGTGAGTGTACCCGTTTTGTCGAAACATACCTGAAATCTTCGCGGTCAGTCTGAAAATGGTTTCAGTCGCCGACTCACCACGTCGATGGCGCCACACGTATTGATTGTTGTCGGCGATATGCAATAAATCTCTTTGTTTCTGAGTCGGCGCTGCGCGTAGAAGATGCCGATCCCCATGACAGCTGCAAGTGATTCAGTTCGCCGTTTCAGCTCCCAAGCTTCTTCTTCCTACCTGGAAGCGCCGGCGGCACGACGATCGTGACGAGATCGAGCGCGCGGATGATGACTCGGCCGAGCGTGTTGCCTCTGTAGACGAGAATGAACGCCGTGTAGAGGAAGCCGATGAAGGCGACGATCGAGAGCACGCCGATGAACTTCATCAGCTGTCGGAAGAACTTGAAGTCGGCCGGCTTCGGGTACATGATCGCCCGGATCAGTTGTCCCTTTGTCGTCGAGTAGGCGGTTCGGATGACGAGCGCCTTCACGTGCTGTCCCTTGTAGTACTTGGTCTGCACGACGTGCGTTCCGTTGAAGATCACGTGCTTGCCGTGCTTCTCCAGCGAGAACACCTTCTCGTGTCCGTCGTCGGCGATCGCCGTCTGAAACGATTTTGAAGGTGTTGAAGGAGCATCAGTGGGCCTCACCTTGGTGATCGGAATCGACTCTCCTGTCAGCATACTCTCGTTCACAATCACTGATCCGTTGAGCAGCACACAGTCGCAGTACATCATGCATCCCTGCGTCGGAATCACGAGCACGTCGCCGGGCACTATCTCCGAGCTGTCCATTGTGACAACGTGACCGTTCTCGCGGATCACCTCGACGTTGTCGTGCTCGACGACCATCGACTGCAGACGCTTCTGCTGGGATCGCGTCTGACGGAGCGTCATGATCACCGAGTACAGCGACATGGCGATGATCAGGGCCGCGTACCACACGTAGTCGTCGATGTACCACACCGTCACACTGAATTCAAAAAGATGACGTTGGAAGAAATCGAAAGACGTCGTTTTACCTGATGACTTGGAAGACGTAGAACGGCGAGAGGACCTCTTTGAAGAGCAGCTCGTAGAACGGCGTCAACTTCACCGGCATCGCATTCATCCCAAAGTACGTCTTTCTCAGCGCCACGTCATCTGCCTTCAGTCCAGTCGAAGGCGTCGACGTCACTAGTTGCTCGGGAGTGACATGCGAATAGGCTCGCGAAGGCGTCGACCACTCCTCATCGATCCACGTGTACTGCAGCTTTCGGTACTTGAACCAACGCAGCTCGTCGAGCTCATCGAGCGTTCCATCGGTGTTCGCGACGACGGTGTGCTCGGTGCCCGATCGGCTCCGATGGTACACTTTGCAGATGTCGTAACGGCCGTGATTGTCGACGACGAGCACGAGATCCGCGTTCTCGACGGAGCACCGTTTGGCACGGAACTGGATCAGCCGCTTCGGAAGCCAGTGGAGCACGAGACGAAACAGACCGCACGTGCCGAACGAGAGCGCGTAGAAGAAGAACGTCCGCCAGAACGTCGTCTTGTAGGCGACGATGTCGAACTCGTGCTCCGTCGTCGTCGGCTGCTCGGCGGGCTCCGTGTGCTCCGCGAACTCCGAGTGCTTCGAGGCGGCGGATGTGGCGGAGGCGGACGCATGATGCGAATTTCTTGGACGGCGAGAGCCGCCAGGGCCCATACGATCGGCTTTATTCTGGAACAAAACATGTCTTTTGGAAAGGGGAGGGGGGGAAACGAAAGCGGAACAAGAGGGAAAGATAGATTTTTCGAGGAAAATAGAAACATTTTTGAAACTCTCGCGAGCTTTTCAGCTCTCTTTTGTACTGGTAAAGCCCACAAAAAATTGGAAAAACGATGAAATGTGTGAAAAAGGGGAAAGCAAGTGAGGGGAAGATGATAAGAAGATAAACACTGTGAAATGGAGAATGGGAGGGGGGGGGGGGGGGGGGAAGAAGCATGTTTGTGATGGGAAACAAACAGAAAAATGGGGAAGGCCAAAAATAGGAAGGAAACAGGAGGGACAAATCGAATGGACGGACGGGAGGAGCGAATCGGATTGAAACACTCCGATGCGGAGAGAATCGGAAGAAAAAATGAGACAGGCCTGGGAGACGGAGATGGAAGAGAAAGATTGCAAAAAAAAGAAAGAAAGAAAGAAAGAGAGAGAGAGAGAGAGAGAGAGAACACAAAGAGACAGAAGGAAAACAGTTTCTGAGTGGGGGAGCCGTGAGCCTCTCCTCTCGTATTGGGGAAAACAAGAAAGGAACTAAAACTGTTTTTGTTTCACACAAAAAACTCCTCGCTTCCTCTTCTTTCAAGCGATTCTGTGTGGGCGGAGCCAACATTCGCTGCCGAACATCGAACTCCATGCGAAGGGGGCGGGGCCAATTCTCTTCATATGCATATTCGAATGAAATGCATCTCTTTTTTCCCAGGCCGCCCGCGATCGCATCGAAATATAAATGTTTCGAAATATTTACAGGGCACAAGGCTGGGCAAACAGAGAAAAAAGAAAAAGAGAAAACGGCGGCGAGGAGAAGCTGACCTGGCTTTGAGGAAGCGGTCACTTTTGTGCGAGATCACAGACAGTTATGTTTTGAGATAGAAAGAGAAAGTGCATTGAAAAAAGAGAAACAGGGCGACTGGCACGGAGGACAGAGCTTCCCGAGATCGCAGCTGTTCGTTTCGACCTTTCCGAAGTGGGTCGAGAGGTGGATCGAAAGGGCGACTTTCTCCGTCAATCGAATTGATTTCGAGGAGTAACTTTTCCCTGCCTTCAACGATCTTTCGACCTCGTTCCAGGACACGTAATCATGAAAATCTCGAATGTTAAAAGTTCGCGATGTTCCGTGTCACAAAGAGAATCACATGGAAATGTATAAAAGTTCGCTGGAGAAGAGGCGGAAAACGGAGAAAAATCAGAGATCGAAACGCGTCGAGAGATCGAAACAGACGAAAAAACACGGAAAATCGGAGGAAGAGACGGAGAGAGGTGATCGAAGAAGTGAGTTTCGGAGCCGATGGATGAGGGATGGATATCGAAAAATGAGAGATGGGAAAAGAGAAACAGAATACGCTCCTCATGAATCCCGGCCGTTTCGTCCTTTCTCTCTCTCTCTCTCTTGGCACTCTGCCAACAAGAATCTGCGGCCACCGCGGCAGAGGGCTTAGCCGCCGCCCCGTCAAGTTCAAAAACTGCAGCAACGGACTGAGGGAGGGAGACAGAGAGGAGAAGGACTAGCTGACTGGCCCTTGGGGGTGCACGCCGCACTCGAGTGTGTCACAGAACAAAGAGAGAGAGAGGGAGAGAGAAGGACGATGGGAGGACCGTGGCGCCGACGGAGAGACGGAGGGTGGCAGTGGAAGGTCCGAAAGAGATGGACGGCGGGGGATGTGTGAAGGCATTGTGTGAGTGGGAGGGAAAGTAGAAAAGAGAGAGAAAGAGAGAGAAAGAGAGAGAGAGAGAGAGAGAGAGAGAGAGAGAGAGAGAGAGAGAGAGAAAGAAAGAGAGAAGGGAGCCGGGAGGAGAGGAAGAGCGACGCAAAGGACACTGTCGCTTGGCTTCTTCGACCGCAGACCCTGCATCAGTGATGATGACAGGCAGGAAGTGACGACGAGTTAACTCGGCTGGTCAGAGGGACCTCTCTATCTCATCTGATGTAGTTCTCCTCTCGTGGCGTCCCCTGACACTGTAGCTTATTCGTGGGCGCCCCTGGGTTTCATTGGGTCAAGCTCTACTTTGGTTGTTCTCCTACTTTCTGTATACAGTAACCATTTTACTCATAGTTTCCAACTTCTTCTGTAAGAAACGGTGTGTTAAACTGTCAAAGTTGTTCACGAAAACCCTTTTGAGACTTTCTTTACAGTCGTGACTTTTTGTTTTGCTCTACGAAAAATGATGAGCCCCTGTACCTTCGCAAAACTCTGTCTGAAACCATTCAGACAGAGTTTTGCGAAGGAGGCTTCCACAGACCGCGCATTTGTCCATCTGGCCCTCTTCGAGTGCGCTCGGCTGGACTTGGCGCGAAAGTTTCAAAAAAGACTGTAAGAAGATCTCGGCCACGGCCTAGAAATCCTCCGTCGTGTTTGAATTTCAATTCTAGTGGGGAGCACTCAGTGAGTCGACTAGATACCATGCACGGAATTCCGTCTTCCGTCTTCCGTCTTCCGTGTTTTTTTCTCTTCGGTCTTCGGTCTTCCGTCTTCCGTTTTGAAAATTTTCTCTTCGGTGCATGTCTGCTAGATACGCTTTCCAGTATGAACTAACTCCCTGTCTCTCTGAATGGAGCAATATCATTTCGGCAGGACTCTGAACGGATGTCCTATTTCAAAGTGCAAGTTTCGAAAAGTGCAGAGAGTCGTTTGAATGGCCATTGAATGTGGTATCACCATCCGAAATGTGTCATTACTCGCACGAACACGAATGAATCTCTCTCTCTCTCTCATTTTATCTGATTCATTTTGAAACCGGAAAAAAAAAGAAGAAGTCGAGGGGAAAGGAGGGCGAAAAGTTCAGGTTGCCATCGAAAGGCGCCCATTTTTAGTGTTTTGTTTACAAAAAGAGGGCAGAGTGCAAAAATGGAAGAGAAGAGGCGTGAAACCGGTCGGACGCGATTCCATGTGACGGCACTCGCGTGCGTTTACTCAAAAAACGCGGCCCGTTTTTATGGGCACTCTTCCACAAATTGACGCGAAACGAAAATGAAAGTTTACGGGGTCACGGACGGGATTACGGTAGGGGAGGACGACGACTTTCGGACTCGGATTGAACTCGGCACATGGAAACAGACAAAGAAAGGAAAGGGGGGGGGGGAAGCGGATTTCGGCCCGCGGGGGTGACTAACCTCCACTGATTGGTAGTTTTTGCGCATTTCGCGATGATCTCAACTGCAAAAAGATCCGTTTCGAAGCGATTTCGAACGGGGGAAATGGAACGGGAAAACTAGACACTTGTCACCGAAAATCACTTTTTCTGTTTCAGAAACTGACCATATTTAATATTAAAACGTCTTTGTTTTTACATAAAGACGGCAGTCTCATTCGAAATCACACTTTTCCAAAAATTGCTTTTCTAGGCTTTCCTTTTGAGAAATATTAGGAAAAAAAGGGAAAATTATTATAAAATCGCGGTCTGTTGTTAGGTGGTGAACAAGAACGGTGTTTGCGGACCTGAGCGACTGTCTACCGTAGTTTTGGTTCTTGCCGAAATGTTGTCGATTTACGGACGCCGTTACACAATCTCAAACCGATTTTTTTTTGTTTTTTCTCGTTTTTTTTCAATAAATTGCATATTTCAGCGATCAATGCAACGTGTTGTCGTAAAAAAGGGGAAAATTTCGATAAAATGTGTTGTGTTTCGATGGAATTTTAGGCACTTTCTAAAGTTTCGCTGAAAAATCGATAAATTGGTGAAATTTTGTCAGAATTTGGTTTAGTTTTCGAAATTACGGCACCGATGAGATTGTGTAACGGCGCCCGTAAATCGACAACATTTCGGCTCTTCCACTCAAGAACCAAAACTACGGTATACACTCGCTCAGGTCCGCAAACACCGTTCTTGTTCACCACCTAACAACAGACCGCGATTTTATAATAGCGTCAATTGAGTCAAGAGAAAATGCGAGAAATTCAAAATTACAGTCAGTAAACTCACTGAAAATTGGCTGAAATCAATGTTTTCCGCTTTTTCGATTCAAATTAGTCATACAGCGAATTCGCGAGAGAAAAAAGCATAATCTAGTGGTACTGTGACAGTAAACTTATTGAAAAGAAGTAATTTGAACTGGGAAACTGATAGTTTCTGACGGAAAACTCACTGTTTTCAAAGAAAAAAGAAATTTGTCCGCGGAAAAGGGGGATACCTTGGGAAGAAGAGCGATTCGTTTGCCAGACGCGTTTCGGTGTTTCAGTTTTCCGTCGTTCTGATTGTGCTCTGATTGCGGCGCCTATCAGTTATCAATTCGCCGTTTCGCCTCTCTCCAAAAACAATAAACGGGGGGGGAAGTCCCGTGTTTTCGGGCGCTCTTCGAAGGAGTGCCCCATCAATAACCGCAGCATATTTCAGATTCTCCGAGCTTCAGACTGACGCCTACTTTTCCGGCGGGCAGAGAAAGAAGACGTGGCGCTTCTGAATTCCTTCGTTGTCTTTTCTGTTTGTTTGCCATCCGGAGCAAGCATTTTCGTTATCTCTTTCGGCCGAAAACCTGCCGAGTTTCAGAGTCAGATGACTGATTATTCGCAGTGATAAGGGAGCGAATGTCATGCGGAAAAGGCGAAAGAATCGGGGAAAAACGCGCGAGTGACGTCACTTCCAGATGATCGGTTTGTGCTTCGATGGTGGTTGAAATCAGAGAAAACTGTTTCATCCGAGTCAAGAAAAGTTGAATCTTCGCTCCACTGCACTCTTCTCTCTGACTCACTCATAAATAGAGAGAAAAAGAGAGAGAGACGCAGAGAAACGAGTGCGGTGGAGCGCATTGTAGCATGCCGAGAGACCTGCTCAGCTTGCGCTAAGCTGACCGGGTTAATGAAAATTGGCGGCTGGAAAGTCTTGCAATCCACCATCTCATCGTCATCTGATCGTCCAACTTCATTTTCAGAGACAAGGCTGCAACTGGAATCAACAGGAAACGCGGATTAGACGCAGCGGTGATGACGCTTCAATGCGATTAGGAAGGAGAACTATTTCAGAAAACTCCGAATTCCAGAACATTCTTTCCGATTTTCTCTCGGAAGAGGCGAGAAAAATGGCAGTGATTTGACGAATTCATGGACATGGCGCGGGAAATTCGAAAAAAGAAACACGGCCGTGGCCTAGTTACCCAAAAACTTTTTTTGAATTTTCACGGTTAGTCTAGCGGAGCGCACGGTGAGTCAACACTAAAATCATGTTTTCTCTGCTTGCAACTGGGCGAAATCATAGAAAAATACGAGTGAAAACGAAGGTAATTTTCTTGAAAAAAAACAGAGAAATGTCACGAAAAATAGGAAAATTAGGAGGAATTCCCGTTAGAAATAGTTGAATAAAAATTCAAAGCGAATAAAAAAATGATGAGAAATTGGATGAAAAATGTGAGATTTGAAACCGAAAAAACTGTTTTTTTTTTTCTCGAAAGGGGGGCGTTTTGAATGGAAACAATGTCTGAAAGGATTGCACCGAGGACGGATGCACCTCGAAAAAACAGAGGAATCTCACGAATTTCAGACATTTTCAGAAGACGTTCGACATCTTCAGACCTATTCAGAAGACGTTCGTTCGATGACGTCGATGACGACGCCGACGACGACGACGCAAAACATGTTTTATTTCTGAAACGGGAATCGAATTTACGCTTACGCGGCTCTTTTCTTCGTTTTCCCGCCGTGAACACGTCTTCTCTTCTTTTTTTCTCTCGTTTCAGAAGACGTCACGAGGCGTTTCGAACGGAATTTCGAATAAAACGTGGGTGGAATCGGCTGCAAGAAGACGGGCGAAAATGATCGACGAGCCGCCGAATTTTCCGATTTTTCGACGGATTTTCAGATTATCGCGGCGGCGGACGAAAAAAAAGAGAAAAATAGAGGAGGAAATAAGAGTTCGGATGACGTGGCACTGCCATTCGATCGAAAATGAAGGGAAAATATTATAAATAAATATTTAGGCACGCTGAAAAAATGCAATCCGCAGCCACGCCCTTTTCAGGGTCTCGCCACGAAAAAGATATCAGTTATGCGCCTTTAAACTCAACCGAGGTACGGTATGAACTCAATTTTTTCTTCAATCATCTTATTTTTCGTTGTTTTCGCTTATTTTTCGCGGCGAAAATAGCTGTTTTGCTAGAAAAAATGTTGCTATTAACTCTTTTAAAACTATTTTAAGCAAGAAATGGACAGAAACATTGAAAAACAGGATATTTAAATAGTTAAAGCTTAAAATCAAAATCGTACCGTACCTCGGTTGAATTTAAAGGCGCAGAACTGATTTGCTTCTCGTGGCGACACCCGGAGAATTTAATTTTCAGTGGATTTTCAAAGTTTGCGCCTTTTTTGATTTCGAAAATAAGTCAGAGTGTCAGTTAGTGAATGAACAATTCCATTGAACACGACAGTTCCCGATCATTTTTTTCGATTTACAATTCGAACCTTTTTTCTGATTACCTTTTTGTACTGGACATTCGGAACATTCGAGAGTCGAATAGTCTTCGGATGTCTCCGAAGTGGCTCGAATTCTGAATCCTTTGTCAAGAACGAGTAGACGTGACGTCTTCTGGCTGCGCGGGGACCATCATCGGAATGCGTTTCGTCAGAAATGCATCGAGTGGCAAGAAGCCAAATGATTCGCAGAGTCACATGGAATCGGGACGGGATTAGAAAAAGAAGTGGAAATCTCTCTAATAAGGGATGAATTCTGCAGATTTCAGAGAACACACGTTTACGTGTAGCTAATTGCGGAGATAAAATGTGTGAAACATTATGGAAAAGTGTTGAAATAGTAGGAAACTGAGGTAAAAGTTGAAACCTCTTGGGATGTAGAAACGGGATTTCAGAAAGTTTCTCGTTTTCATAGATGGTTCATCTCTGAATTTCACTTTCAAGTTTCAAAAACAGCCTCGTGAAACATTATTATTTTAGTGAAAACACAAACTTTGATTACTCGGAAAATCGTGCGAGGAGTGAGAAAAGAGACTCGGAAAACTGGATGGGAATCATAAAAATCGGTGAGCCCGTAATTTTTGGAGCAATTTGCAAGAGACGGAGAGAAAAAGAGAGAAAGATGAGCCGCACGGATTGAGGGTGGCGGAATTAGCGGCGGGGCGGGAGAAAAGAGATAGAAACGGAAGAAAGAGAAAGAGAGAGAGAGAGAGAGAGAGAGAGAGAGAGAGAGAGAGAGAGAGAGAGAGAGAGAGAGAGAGAGAGAGAGAGAGAAGAGAGAGAGAAGAGAGAGAGAGAGAGAGAGAGAGAGAGAGAGAGAGAGAGAGAGAGAGAGAGAGAGAGAAAGAGAGGGAGGTGCAACAGTCTAAGATGATGGGAGATTGCAACTTGAACTGGCATGCCTTCTGGAATCGTGATCCCTGTTTCCATTTCTCTTCCTATCCCTAGTTTCATTTTTTTTTCTCGACATTATGTTCTCTTTTCTCGTTCTCCAGTTAAAAATTTCAGAGATTCTAAGATCCGCATAGGTTCGCCTTTTCGAGTATTTCCAGGAAGCTCGTTCGGAAGCTCACTACTTCTCTCACTTTTTCCCAATATGATCATTGCTATGTACATGCTTACAGTGGAGATTCTTTTCGAAAAGAAAAGAGAGAGTTTCGGAATGTTCATAGTTTCAGAAAACGGAATTGTGAATTCAGTGGAGTACTGTTGTTTGAAAGGTGCTCTTTTTTGACTCAATCCTCACTTTCTCACTGATATCCCCCTCCATCTTTCAGTTTTTTTTTCTTTGTGAAGAGAGGAAGAGAGATGGCTTTTTCCTCTTATGAACGAAAACAAAAGAAGAGCTATTGAAACAGTTGGTTGGATTTTCAGGAATATTGGCTACCACACCTCAATCCTACTGGACTCGGGCTCATTTTTGAACTTGAAAGCAATCTTCTGAAACTGTCTTGTTTTTTTTTGAGTCTTCGGACGAGCACATCGAGATTCGAAGCGATTCGAAGCGATCAGATGATGCGGAAAAACAAAGCAATGTTTGAGGAAAGAGAAAAGGGTCAAGTGATTTCGATTGCCTCGCGCAGATGACGAATCGAAAGAGAAGCGGAGGAAACTTGTGACCACCGTCCAAATGAAGGAGCACGAGAGGATTCTGAATCCTCAGAAGACGTCGAAGGAGTTAGAAGGGAGCTCGAAGCACTTCTTTTAGGCCAAGAGAAGGTTTCTTTGTAGGGATTCAGAGTCAGTTTTGAGAAAGTACCATTCGAATTGAGAAAGAAAAGAAGAAAAGGGTGATGAGTGAGTGAGAAAGTGTTGTGAAATGACCAGTGGCTTCCGTTTTTCTCCCGAAAAATAATAATAATAATGCTCTCGCTCGGAGAGAGAGAGAGAGAGACGCAGAGAAAGAGAACAAATATAAAAGCGGGAGGAGAGAAGGGATACGACAGGAGCAGGGGGCGGGAATTCAAAAAAAGAGAGAAGAATAGGAGAAGCGCGGAGGCGTCACGAGCACAAGAATGCCTGTCTGCGTCTCTTCGTCTCGCACACTCTCTCGCCGCCCATCACAATGTTTTCGTGGTCAGACATGAATAGAGGAGACGCCTCGTGAGGTCACTCTTCTGAAGACGTCGACGCAGAAGACGTTGAAGCAGAAGACGTCGTCGCAGAGAAATACATGGACAAGAGATTGCGAAATTCATAAACGATAGGCATATTTCATAACAACTGAAACAGAGTTAGTAATGCTTCTGAAACTGATAACTCTAGTTTCGAATACAAAAAGAATCGATTTCGACTCGGAATCGCTGAAGAGCAGGGGTTTCGAGCTGAGAAAAGAGTGAAATTGAGAAGAAGTACTGTCCGAATCCCAAGACATCGAGACCCTTCGGATAACTGTAGACTGAAACCGGACTTTCTTGTAAGTCATCACTTCCTCTAGAAGCTTCTTCAAACGAATGCTTTGATTGTTTTGACTCTCAAGATGCTCAGCTCAGACGAATCTGGAAATGTCGTCACCAGCTCATCTCGGCTAAAAGGTGCAGCACTGTCTAGCTGAGATCGGAAGTGAGCAGCGAATTCTCTTCGATATGGCCGTTTTCGTTCGAGCCGAGTACTCCAGACTATAGACCGCTAGGCATCACTCAATAAGTCCCTCTTTCCAATTGTTGGTCCACTTCAGAATCTATGTGTAGACAAGAAACAGTCACAGGTAGGCCGAGCCGAGTATTCGAGACCAGAACTGATGGTCGCGAATGAGATCGGAGTATTCTGGAAAACTGCGAGAGCTCGGCTCGATCGAGAGACTTCTTCTCAGTCCGAATTCAAGTTTTGTTCCAGTCTTTTCGTGAAGAGCCCGTCAAAATCCCCCTTCATTATACGAAATACGGTCGCTTTCAGTTCTCGTTTTGAATCTTTATGACACACACACAAGACACCTATTCTCAGCACAAATACATACAGGAATCGGAGAATAATACACGTTTCTTTTGGCGGTGACGATGAAAGACGATTAGAAGCAGGACCTCGTATCGGAAAGTGAGATGTTTCGGAAAGCACCGCAGCACTGGAAGTGTGACGAGTGCGAGGAATTGTGAAGTGGGAATTCTGGAGCGGAGGAGGAGGAGGAGAGCCACGTGGAGAAGCAGGAGCGAGTCGGAGGGTTGGGCGAGAAGAAGAGCGAGTGGACCGAGTGGAACGTCGAGTGGAACATCACGTAGAAGCCGAGCACTGCAGACAGAGGTGGCCTAGAAGATGTCGGGGGGAGGTTTCTAGTCCCTACCGATGATCAAAGTGTCAAGGAGAAGGCGGGGCTTCGAGTGGTATTTCCAGATTCTGAGGGAAATGGATTGGAGAGGGAGCTTTCGAGAAGACCTTACGATCTGAGTGTGAAGTCTTCTTTGGCCCCGTCGTCTTCCAGTTTCTGTCTCACTTCCAGACAAACTGCGAAAAGAGGCGGGAAGATGAGCACGAGCAGAGGCAGTGTGGAGCCGCCGACGAGGTTCACGACGATCCCGAAGTTGGGCACGGACGCCGCGCTGAAGATGATCGCCCAGAAGACGACGGTGCGCACGACGAACCGACCGACTCCGAACTCTGAAGACGTTCAGGAGTTCTCCGGTTTTCACGAGTCTCTCCTACCTTGTTTCACCCGAACCATGTGCTCGGAGGCCTGCAGAAGCGGGTTGACGATGATCAGAATCGAGAAGAAGACGTGGATGGCGATGAGGATGGAGATGGCACGACGGAGCGAGTCGTTCTGGATCAGGGATGTGCGGGAAAGACCCATCGGGAAATTTTTCGGGAAAAAGTTTTCCCGGTCCAAAAGTTCGGGAAAAACCGGGAAATTTCGGGAAATTCGGGAAATTTTTTTCTGGGCTTTTTTTAAAGTTTAAAACACAACTTTCTTCCATTTTTTGTCAAAAAGTTCAACGAAAAACATTGCAGAGTCATCTAGAATTCGCAGAGTGTAATATCTACGTTTGAATGAAGAGAAGGTGCTTGGTGGTTTAGCGAAAAGCTCGAATCTGTTGAAATTGGCAGATAAAACAGCTTAAAAAATGGAAGTAAAACTCTTTTGAGCTCAAAAATACATTTTTTGCTTAGATAAATTTCAAAAATTTTCATGTGCGCATCAAAACTTCGCGAAAATTGCCTTTCTGATTTTTCCCGAATTTCCCGAATTTTTTCGGGAAATTTCCCGGTCGGGAAATTTCCCGTTGACCCCTCGGGAAATTCGGGAAATTTCCCGGTATCGGGAAATTTCCCGCACAACCCTGTTCTGGATCGAGCTGATCACCGAGTCTGTCACACTATCGCCGTAGATCCAGAAGCCGAGCAGCGAGACCGGAGTGTAGAGGAGGAACAGAGCTGAAATGAAGAGATGGAGCAGTCGCCCCCCATGGTCTCTCCTACCGATGTAGCTGAGCAAGAAGCATCGGAAGTAGTGCTGGGGAGTCTTCATGTCGTGCACGATGGTCGGCAGACACGGATGTCCCCCATAAGCAAAGATGATCGTGGCGAGGCTGTTCGAGGCGGCGGCCGGCGTGAACTCCGGGAAGGCGGCGTGCTGGAACAAAGTGTCCACGGGCTGAAGTTCTGGGACGAGTACCTCGTGGCATCCTTGAGCATCTAAAAAGTAGCCGAGGAGGATCAAAACGACGGCAGTGATCGTGGAAACGGCCGCCACGATCGACACCTGCCTGCAATTTCGCACTCTCAGAACATCCCTGCTCTGCTAGAATACCAGAAGTGCATGGGGCTTTTGAGCATGACGAACGGCCAGAGAATGATTCCGACAGCCAGAAGCGTCGAGCACATCGTTGCTCCGACGCCGAGCCCGTTAATAATATGTATTTTGCCGTTCTAGCGCACCTTTTCGCCCATCCTCAATTTTCTCATTTTTAAGCCGTTTTAAGGTCTATTTTCATTGATTTCTAACCTTCGGTCATCAAAAATGTGTTATTTTCAACAATTTTCGAAAATGGGGAAATTGTCGAAAAGTGCAGTACTCTAGAATGTGGTCGAAATCCAGTGGTCAAAATAGTCGAAATATTGCGCTAACAATTTTGAATAAAAATAATGCTATTTAAATAAATGGAGAAGCTAAAGAAAACTTTGAAGCCTCTTATTAACTTCGTAGAATTAGTAGACACACTAAAGATCAAGAATTTCCGAGGCATCTTTATGAGAGATACTGCGGACCAGTCAAAATACTTACAAAAAAGAACGAATGAATGAATGATTATGTAAAACAAGCACGGAAAATTCTTAGAGATCATATGCAAATACAACAGGATGCGTGAAAAGAATAACTACGGTAATTCAGAATGGGGCGTAGGTTGGGACACGGACTTGAATAATATGGGAACAGTATATGTTTGCAAAGCTGAGCAAAATGAAGCATAATTCGTCTTAATATCTTGTAGATACCTATTCACGTCATGTGTTGCGTTTCCGAATTCGATTCCATGCATGCGCAATTCTCTTTTCTCATTATCAATGATGTCGATGGCCAAGCTATTGATTCGGCTCCACTGAGGCACTGCTTCTTTCGCAATTGCAATTCTTTCTTCTTTTCCAACTTGAATCAAAATTTCATTTGCTGGTCCAACTCCGCCAAAGTGGCTCTTGTTTTGGAAATCCTCGAATATTTGAGGTTGCAGAAAGTTGTCGGAATCCGGAACGTAAAAGTCGACGATAGACAATATGTTGTCAATGGATGATCCCATGTTTCCTTCATTGAGGTCCCGTATTCCAAGAATTAGTTGAAGCAAATATGCCTAAAATGAGTTTGGTTTAAACAAATTCAAAAACTGTTGCAAAAATATCTTCAATAAAAGAATGATTGAAAACATATTACCTTGACAACGATTTGCTTTTGGACACTTAGATTCTCAATCAGTTCCAACTCCTTGAACTCCCTGACTTGTTCGGTGGCAATATATTGAATGTGAGTCGATCCATCATAGTATGGGAAGAAGACAGTCGGTCCCACTCCTATCAGGTTCAGCAGTCGGTAAGCTACCATTTCACGAAGATCAGGTCGCTTTGACGTATTTTGGAGAGATATTGAGGATCCTGCGTGATGATGCGTTTTCATATAAAAACGTGTCTCCTCCTCCTCCTTCCAAGATACAGTCACGATGATTCCAGCTCTTGTCCCATCTGCAAAAGTGTCTCTTCAATTAAAGAATAATAAAAGAATGAAACCAACCAGATTTCGGCTGGAAGTCAATTTGAGAACCAGGATATAGTTTCGAGAAAAAGGCTGTTGCGCTTTGTTTCAAAGCATTTTGCGTTCTGTCGACAATCCTGAAACATGGAAATTATTATTTTATCAATTTTTATTCAAACAATTTGAATAAACTAACAAACCTCATCATTTGACCACTAGTGTCTACCCAATCTGTGACAAACTTGCTGTATACTCCGAAAAATCCGGAATCCTCCAGCTTTTTCGAATCGGCAATAGCTTGATGCGCAAACTTGGCTCGCCCAGACTTTGCATTTTTTATGTCTTTGGCGATTTTACAAAGAAACAAATATGCACTCCATGTATCCAGAAGAGCGTGTTTCTGAAAACAAAAAAATAACCGGAGAGCAATTTTTCAGAATCCACTAGCTATGTACAGGGTGGCGCATAACTACTTTGAGTGCTTGCAACTCCGGAATGAAAAGTCAGAACAAGATGAAACTTAACAAATATTTAATTGATAATATAACAAGTAATTATAAATTATTGTTGTTTGACACGACCACCTTTGGCAGCGGTGAGAGCTCGGAGACGCTTCGGGTTTGAGTCGATCGTTGTACGCAGGTACTCAGCCGACAAATTGTCCCATTCCTTGACCAATGTCTTCTTCGAAGCTTCCACAAATGAGTGGGGTTTAGCGTTGACCTTCGCCTGCAAGACCCCCCATGCGGAAAAGTCAGGCGGGTTCAGGTCGAGGGACGAAGCCGGCCACTCCTTTTTCGACGAAAACCAATTGGCACTTGCCAAATGAGCAAATGGCACCAAATACCATGACTGAGGCAGGATGGGATACTCGGTGAACGGTTCTTCCTTCTTTAAAAGCTTTTTGTGACGTCTTTCAAAGCACTCTGTGATTTTGGGAGTTGAATTCCGCCTCAACCGTGAACAGTCATGATATTTGGTGCCATTTGCTCATTTGGCAAGTGCCAATTGGTTTTCGTCGAAAAAGGAGTGGCCGGCTTCGTCCCCCGACCTGAACTCGCCTGACTTTTCCGTATGGGGAGTCTTGCAGGCGAAGGTCAACGCTAAACCCCTCTCATTTGTGGAAGCTTCGAAGAAGACATTGGTCAAGGAATGGGACAATTTGTCGGCTGAGTACCTGCGTACAACGATCGACTCAAACGCGAAGCGTCTCCGAGCTCTCACCGCTGTCAAAGGTGGTCGTGTCAAACAACAATAATTTATAATTACTTGTTATATTATCAATTAAATATTTGTTAAGTTTCATCTTGTTCTGACTTTTCATTCCGGAGTTGCAAGCACTCAAAGTAGTCCGGGTAATTATGCGCCACCCTGTATACAAGAATTTTTTAGCACTTTTTTGATTTTCAAAAAATCGCTAAATTTAAACTCTACTGTATCTATATCCAATAAAAAATAGAATAAAATTTGAAAACTTACGACAGTGACTTGATCCAGATGCTGCAGTCCAATTTGTCCAAGCTGAGTATTCTTATCAAAGCCGAAAATTTCACGCCCGTCTTTGAAGAAAATATGTTGATCTTCATGGTTAATGTTCCATTTCGAATGAATTTTTTCTTTCAAATGTCCCAAAGTATCCTAAAATAACCACATTTAATAATTGCTTAGTTTATAAAAACGACTACCTGGTTATGAAATTCAGAGTTGAATTTATTATGAATAGTCCCATCTTGATCGCACAATACGATAAACAACTCCATCTTTGATTCTGAAAATTGAATGCAAATTATAAAATCTTATGCACTCTGTAGAAACAACATGCATACATGACTCTGTGAACATATTCGATTAATTCGAGAGTGAAAGGGGAACACGGCGCCCTGCGGCCGCAATCGGCGAGCCAAAAACGGGACCACTGTGCGGGGGAGCGCGTTTGCATCATTCGATCCATTCACCGTTGAAAACGTGATTTTTCAGCGGAAAACTCGCGCGCGTCGGAATATTTCAGATTTTTTTCGAAAATGTTCAGCTAACTTTTATAGCCACACGTCTTCCGAACATTTTAACACCAGAAACACCCGAAATTAGTTATTATAGGATCGCGCAAAGCGCGGAGTCCGCAGTTCCGCCCCCCGGCGGGTCTCGAACGGAATCTACAGGTAAAAAACGAATCAAGGTGCCTCCCTTTAAAAACTTTGAACCGCGAAAATTTGAATTCAACACAAAAACTTTAAAGGGACACGCAATTTCACGTCGCGCGACGTCAATTCCGTTCGAGACCCGCCAGGGGGCGGAACTGCGGACTCCGCGCTTCGCGCGATCCTATAATAGTTGAACGTTTTCGAAAAAAATCTGAAATATTCCGACGCGCGCGAGTTTTCCGCTGAAAAATCACGTTTTCAACGGTGAATGGATCGAATGATGCAAACGCGCTCCCCCGCACAGTGGTCCCGTTTTTGGCTCGCCGATTGCGGCCGCAGGGCGCCGTGCGTTTCAAAAACAAGTTCAATAGGAAATCCCGTTTCAAAAAAGATTTTGACCGATATTCTCTTAATTGTGCACGAGCCAATCTAACTTTTTTTCTGAGGAAAAGAGATTTTGGGTGAGGCGAATGCTCGAAATTGTGGGTGTTTCGATGGCCGTTTTGACACCAAAAACTTGAAATTTTCACATTTTCCCATTTCGCCTTCGACTCTTGAACCTTCCAAAATCGACAAGCAAAATATATCTGCAAAGCTGCGATTCGAGCGGTCGGCCGACTTTTTTTTGTTGGAAGTTCTGACTGCAAAAACTGATTTTCCGTTTCACGTGGGACATAGATATGCAGAAAAAGAAATGAAGAGACGATACGTAGAGGGGAAAAGCGACTCTGGAAATGAAACAGTGATTGGAGTCAGGAACTTGTGTAGTTCTTGAATTCCTCTTCCCATCTCTCCAAACGGCTTCATTTCTCGAGTTCCGATCTCTCTTCACTTGTTTTTTTCTCCTTGCCCGCCCCCAAATTTTCCGCCACATAAACCTAATCAGACATATTCTCGGTCTATTCCATAGTCAAGTGTACAATCATTCCATTCCATTCTCCTTCTTTTCTCTTCCAACTCTCGATTCACTCGCGGACGTCTTCTGTCTCGCGTCGTGCTCACTTTACATCTGAATCACCAATCCGGCATCCCCCTTCATTATACGAAGTACGGTCGCTTTCAGTTCTCGTTTTCAATCTTTATGACACACACACAAGACACCTATTCTCAGCACAAATACATACAGGAATCGGAGAATAATACACGTTTCTTTCGGCGGTGACGATGAAAGACGATTAGAAGCAGGACCTCGTATCGGAAAGTGAGATGTTTCGGAAAGCACCGCAGCACTGGAAGTGTGACGAGTGCGAGGAATTGTGAAGTGGGAATTCTGGAGCGGAGGAGGAGGAGGAGAGCCACGTGGAGAAGCAGGAGCGAGTCGGAGGGTTGGGCGAGAAGAAGAGCGAGTGGACCGAGTGGAACGTCGAGTGGAACATCACGTGGAAGCCGAGCACTGCAAACAGAGGTGGCCTAGAAGATGTCAGGAGGAGGTTTCCAGTCCCTACCGATGATCAAAGTGTCGAGAAGGAGGCGGGGCTTCGAGTGGTATTTCCAGATTCTGAGGGAAATGGATTGGAGAGGGAGCTTTGGAGAAGGCCTTACGATCTGAGTGTGAAGTCTTCTTTGGCCCCGTCGTCTTCCAGTTTCTGTCTCACTTCCAGACAAACTGCGAAAAGAGGCGGGAAGATGAGCACGAGCAGAGGCAGTGTGGAGCCGCCGACGAGGTTCACGACGATCCCGAAGTTGGGCACGGACGCCGCGCTGAAGATGATCGCCCAGAAGACGACGGTGCGCACGACGAACCGACCGACTCCGAACTCTGAAGACGTTCAGGAGTTCTCCGGTTTTCACGAGTCTCTCCTACCTTGTTTCACCCGAACCATGTGCTCGGAGGCCTGCAGAAGCGGGTTGACGATGATCAGAATCGAGAAGAAGACGTGGATGGCGATGAGGATGGAGATGGCACGACGGAGCGAGTCGTTCTGGATCGAGCTGATCACCGAGTCTGTCACACTGTCGCCGTAGATCCAGAAGCCGAGCAGCGAGACCGGAGTGTAGAGGAGGAACAGAGCTGAAATGAAGAGATGGAGCAGTCGCCCCCCATGGTCTCTCCTACCGATGTAGCTGAGCAAGAAGCATCGGAAGTAGTGCTGGGGAGTCTTCATGTCGTGCACGATGGTCGGCAGACACGGATGTCCCCCATAGGCGAAGAGGATAGTGGCGAGGCTGTTCGAGGCGGCGGCCGGTGTGAACTCCGGGAAGGCGGCGTGCTGGAACAAAGTGTCCACGGGCTGAAATTCGAAGAACTGGTACCTCGTGGCATCCTTGAGCGTCTAGGAAGTAGCCGAGGAGGATCAAAACGACGGCAGTGATCGTGGAGACGGCCGCCACGATCGACACTTGCCTGCAATTTCACACTCTTCGAGCATCCCTGCTCTGCTAGAATACCAGAAGTGCATGGGGCTTTTGAGCATGACGAACGGCCAGAGAATGATTCCGACCGCCAGAAGCGTCGAGCACATTGTTGCTCCGACGCCGAGCCCGTTGAGCACCTCGGAAAGAGTTCGAGCCGCGAGCAGAGAGAACACGGCTCCGCCGCCGTAGAGTGTCAGGAAGGTGCAGAAGCTGGTGAAGTGTCTGTAACTGCGCATTACAGTTTCAGAGCAAAGACAACACGAAGCCTCACCCCATCCAGACTCCGAGTGCCTTCTGAGCCATTTCGGGATACGGATTCCTGCAGTGCTCCGTGTACTCACTCCATCTGACAAAGGGAAACATCCAGTCGGTTGCATTCAAACGGGAAAAGAGGGGGGATACCGTGTTCTCATGATGATCCAATTATTGCCGAGCAACGTGGCAGTGTAGAAGGGGATCAGACACATCAGAACGAGAGTGATCATTCCGCCGACGAATCCTGAGTATCACGTTGTTGCACAGTCGCAGATTCAAAATCATGAATCGATTACTGAGCAATGGAACAGATAAATGTTTCAACTGTATATACCTATTCTCGGAGTTTTAAAGATCTTTTTTTTTGAACTGACAAGATACACGTCCTCTCTCTCTCTCCTTCTCTCTTTGGAATCATTCGACTCACCCAACGAGCTCATCGCATTGGGAAGAGCCACGAGTCCCGAGCCGGCCGTCTCTCCGAATGTGAAAATGACGGCGATGTGCCAGGAGTAGCCGTTTTCCATTCTGAAGAAAGTACAAGGAACTAAGCAATGAATGTTGATGAATGGAAGAATCGGAGGAAGTGACAGCCGTTTCAGGCGAGTGGATCAAAGATTCGCGAGTGACGTCATCGAAAACAATGGGTAAAAAGTAGAAGAAGCCGTGGAGGACGATGAGGTTAGATGGATCAAAGTTCATTTATTGGCGCCATTCGGACACAAAATACGAAGAGGTACAGTAATCCAGTGTCGGGGTCCTTAAGAAACGAACGGTTGTGTCCCTTTGAACTTTTCATCCCACAAATCAACTTTTCTAATCTAAACGAAATGAAATTCATTTATAGTAAGGGAATGGCTTTGGGAGTAGGAGGTGTTCAAAGATCGTGAAGGATCCTTCGACGAGAATGGAAATAAAAAGGGATTCGAGACGACGGTAGTAAATCTTTTTCGTTCGGATGGCCGAAAGAACACTCACACTCCGCCACAGTGTTGATTGATAATACACACATTCGTCAAAAAGGCGTGTGATGACACGGTCACATGACCATCTCTCTCTCTCTTTTTCTCTCTCTCTCTCTTTCTCTTTCTCTTTCTCTCTCTCTCTCTCTCTCTCTCTCTTCTCTCTCTCTCTCTCTCTCTCTCTCTCTCTCTCTCTCTCTCTCTCTCTCTCTCTCTCTCTCTCTCTCTCTCTCTTTTTCGCACTGTCATCATAATTCCGTCCTTTTCTATCTTCTTCTGAATTCCTTTGGAACGAAGCCAAAAGTGAGAGACAACGGGTTCATCGAGAACAGATTATAGTCTCCGTCAATGTCGAAAAAAGGGAGTCGAAGTGAGTAATGAGAGTCCGGTTTATGCGGAAATGATGACAGACGAAAATGGAAAACGGGACGAAATCGAACTGACGACGCGAAGAAACGCATAGAAACGGGAGAGGGGGCGGGCCGTTTGGGAAAGGGGGAGGGGGCGGGATTACGGTAGTTCACACTGAACAGAAGTTGATCGGAAATGCAAAGGGTTACGGAGAGAAGAAAGTGCCGGCGAGATGGGTACTACTCGTTTCAGCAAACCGATTATTCTAGGAAGCCGCCAAAACAGAGAAATTCAAATTTTTTGATGATCGTGATGTTCACAGTTTCGAGAATTCCACATACTCCGAACTGGGAAAGAAAAATAATTAGAGAGAATGGAAGGAATTGATGATTTGCGTGGTCATTGGATCTCGGTGATGGGTCTCGAAACGAAAACTTTCCCCAGTGATTCGACAAAAAGTTCACCGTCTCATCCACTTTTAGCCTGTAAATTTCCAATTTGAATTCCAAAACTAAACGAGAAATCTGTTTCAGAATCAGATATTCTTCTCAATTCTATTCCATTCTCCTCCTCCAAAAAAAAGCCATCATCAATATCTGAGAGAACAAGGCGAAAAATGAGGAGAGATTTCCAGATTGTGTCGAAAAACGGGCGTCTATCTAGATCGGGAATCGGAATCATGCAAATGACGTCTTCTTCTTCTCCTCTTCCGTTTTCTCGGAAATCATCAAAGATTCTCGACATCAAAGCGGAAAAGATCGAGGGGGGGGGGGGCATTTTAACGATTTCGTCGTCGACGTCTTCTGAAGATCGGAACACCCGATACGCTCGTTAAGAGTCTCTCTCTCTCTCTCTCTCTCTCTCTCTCTCTCTCTCTCTCTCTCTCTCTCTCTCTCTCTCTCTCTCTCTCTCTCTCTCTCTCTCTCTCTCTCTCTCTCTCTCTCTCTCTCTCTCTCTCTCTCTCTCTCTCTCTCTCTCTCTCTCTCTCTCTCTCTCTCTCTCTCTCTCTCTCTTCTCTCTCTCTCTCTCTCTCTCTCTCTCTCTCTCTCTCTCTCTCTCTCTCTTTCATCTTTCGAAATCACTGCCTTTTTTTTGCGTCAGAATGATTTATGCAGCAGTGATCGATGCAGTTCGGAGCGGAAGTCTGTGCTCACTTCGCCGCCTCTTTCTCCATTTTCTCCTGCTCTTCCTTCTTTCGCAATCGTTCGTAGTAGGAGGAGGGCAGAGCCAGTCCGTGCTGAAAATCATTTTCAGATTCATAGCACTGAACTTATGTTCCATTAGAAGCTGCAAAACGAACAGTGTGAGGAATTGGAAAGGCTCACGAAAAACGGAAAAACGCACGAGACGAACGCGTTCGCCGGGTTTGCGAGTTCGCTTTACGGTCCTTCCGATCGTCATCTCAAAGTCGCTGAACCACATCCAGTGCACGTAGATCGCGACGGAAGTGAGCAGAACTGAAGAGAGTCGAGCTGGGAGCACGGGCTCCGATGCTCACCGTAGAGGGCGGCTCCCGAAAGGATCCGCTGAATCGTCGTCTCGAATGGCCACATTTCGCGAAGAACGAAATGACGGTTTCACGTGGAAATTGGATGTTGGAAACAAACTATCCATTTGCAGTAACCGAATTGATATGTCCGCGTGTTTTCGGAAAACTTGAAACAGAGAGTTTTACGATTACCGCATCGCCCGTAAATCGACACCGAACCGTCTCTTCCACGCGAGACGTCCATCCATTCGGTGTTTGCGGAGCTTCAATCTCAAACGATCCTTCCTGTTTCCATTCTTCTTTGCCCCTCCGCCTCATCCTCCCAAATCATTTTCCCACATGCTTCAGTGTGTTTTGAACATGAAAACCTTAGAAATTCCATCAAAACGACACGATAAGCGAGTGTCTCACTCTCTCTCTTCTCGGCTCGTTCCTTCGTTTTCTTCCGTTCCGAATCGCATGAATCAACACGTTCCATCCATTTTCGGTCTATTCTCGAGGGAACGCGGCCCTCTCCATCCCCCGAATAAATGGCCATTTTGTGTGTGAGAATGGGGCAGTGAGCACCAATTTTCGGCTAGCATTCTCACCTCTTTTCTTTTTTGAACACTTGCGGCACGCTAAAAACTACTCTGATCGCTTCGAATTTCCGGCGGTGTAGCTGAAACTGGAACAGTGAAACCGTACTTTTAATTGAAATTCCGAAAAATAAAAACACCATTAATTATTTGTTTTCTGTTTCCTAATTTCAAGGTTAAATCATTCAACTTTTCTCATAATTCGGAGGTAGAACGGATAAGATATGATAAGGAATAGTTGAAACAACGGATTTCTAGGCCACGGCTTCAAGGCCATGTTTTCGGAGTCTTGTCTCTTTCAAACTTTCGCGCCTTTTACAATAGAGCGCGATGGAGCGCGCCGAAGTTGCGAATTTATCGGAAGAAGAGACCAAGTTGGAGATGTTTGACCGTATCAACTTTCAAGTTTGCTTTTTTTACGAGCACTTTGAAACGGACAATTTCTTTCTCAATCGGCTCGAAGACGCCTCCCGTAAATCGACACCGAATCGTCTCTTCCACGTGAGACCCGTTTAATTTCGATTCGAACAATGAAAAAGAAACGGGGAAAACAAAGAGAAGAACATCTCGGCCACTTGACGTCATCATCGTCGCTCATCTGAAGTCGTCGTCTTCTTCTGTCAACTCGAAAGCAATTCGAATTCCATTTCTCTCAAATCCCTTCTTCTTCTTCTTCTTCTTCTTCTTCTTCTTCTTCTTCTTCTTCTTCAATTATCCCTCCTTCCCTGCCTTTTTCATCAAAAATGCTCTTGCTTCTTCTTCTCTCTCCCCCCAATAAAAACGACGACGACGTCTTCTTCTTCTTCTTCTTCCGTGTCCTCCTCCGATTCAGAAGACGTCGTCTCGAGAATTCCAGCGAATTCGCGCCCGTCTCTGAATAATGCACACATTGCCCTTTCCTTTCGCTAATTAGTGAAATGGAAAAACCGCCGTTTCTCACATCGGTTTCAGCGCGAAAATTTTCAGACAAAACACGATTCTCCATCACTTTTTCTTCTTTTTTCCGTTTCAAAACGGAATATTTTTGAAATCAATTCTTCGTTTTATTCATAACCATGGTCAACGTGCAAATTCAAGAAAAGAAAACAAAGTTTTCATGTTTCAAAATCTCGGCAAATGAATGAAAACTGTTTCTTTGAAGTTCGTTAACCCTGGAAAGTTATATTTGAATAATTGAAAAGCTAGTTGAACACTTGCTCTCATTCCGCCAAAATTGGCATTCACTTTCAGTTTCTCCCTCTTTTTTTCCCGTTTCAAAAACAAGTTCAATAGGAAATCCCGTTTCAAAAAAGATTTTGACCGATATTCTCTTAATTGTGCACGAGCCAATCTAACTTTTTTTTCTGAGGAAAAGAGATTTTGAGTGAGGCGAATGCTCGAAATTGTGGGTGTTTCGATGGCCGTTTTGACACCAAAAACTTGAAATTTTCACATTTTCCCATTCCGTCTTCGACTCTTGAACCTTCCAAAATCGACAAACAAAATATATCTGCAAAGCTGCGATTCGAGCGGTCGGCCGACTTTTTTTTGTTGGAAATTGTGACTGCAAAAACTGATTTTCCGTTTCACGTGGGACATAGATATGCAGAAAAAGAAATGAAGAGACGATACGTAGAGGGGAAAAGCGACTCTGGAAATGAAACAGTGATTGGAGTCAGGAACTTGTGTAGTTCTTGAATTCCTCTCCCCATCTCTCCAAACGGCTTCATTTCTCGAGTTCCGATCTCTCTTCACTTGTTTTTTTCTCCTTGCCCGCCCCCAAATTTTCCGCCACATAAACCTAATCAGACATATTCTCGGTCTATTCCATAGTCAAGTGTACAATCATTCCATTCCATTCTCCTTCTTTTCTCTTCCAACTCTCGATTCACTCGCGGACGTCTTCTGTCTCGCGTCGTGCTCACTTTCCATCTGAATCACCAATCCGGCTTTTCTCTTTTCTCTCCTCCGGCTTTCGGCTTCTTTCCCTCTTTTCATCCCCCCCCCTTCGCACTTTTTTCCCCGTGTTTGACCTTCTTCCGTTCACCATCTTGCTTTAAAATTCAAAACGAAAAGGGAATCCCAAAATTGTCATTGTAATCGCGAAGAAAAGTGGCGAGTCTCTCGATCCGAAAATGAAGGTGGGGGGTGGGTGCGAGAGAGTGCGGCGCGACGAGAGACGCAGACGGCCGAGAGAGAGAGAGAGAGGATCACCGCACCGCCGACGGCGATTTGCCCGCCACACAACAACAACTGTTTCTTTTTTCTTCTTTCGCTTCTCCTTCTCCTTCTTCTCCTTCTTTTCTCTTTTTCTGAATCAAGAGAGAGAGAGAGAGAGTACTCGAAACGAAGAGACGCAGACAGTGTTCTTTCCATTTTCAGAAGGGACTTTTCGACTCTGTCTGAAACGTCTATTTTTAGCTACCGCCCTCGTTTTCGCTCGTCCCATTTCCTCGTTGAAACGACGCGACGTGTGATTAATTCCCTATCTTCTTTTATCAGAGAGGGAGAGAGAGCGCGAGACGCAGAGAGATCGTGATCATGCGAGAGCCCTCGGCCCCCTCGGAGCATCCATCCATTTCAAACACCCCCCGCTCTTTTTGACATCCATTCTTTTGTGCTCTTTCCGAGCCACTCCAAAATGGATCTCGTTTCGACAATGATTCCGAGTGTTTTCTCAAAAAGTGTTCATGTGAACTCTTCTGAAGCCAAGAAAACTTTGATAATTTTCAACGGTTTCAAAAAATTCCCAAGTTTCACGCACCACACGATTCATGTCACTGTCTGAGCCAGAGCAGGCAAGGTATTCTAAAACACGGCGAAACAGTAATTATTGGTAGGGTTTCTGAGCAGAAAGTGATTTCAATCTTGGTTGAATATCAATCACTGAAACCGAATTTTCTATAATTTTCCTTCTATTAAATGTAATAGATCGGTTTTAGTTCGTAAATCGACAATGAAGCAATGCGACAACCCAGATTTCGTTGTCCGAAAGCTAAAAGCTGTCAATGAAAAGTCCATTCCCGTTCAGTTAAAAAAAAATCAGCCTTCAGCATTCAGCCTTACTAGATGTCACAGTCTCCCCGAAACATTAGATGTGATGCTGAAACGGTAAAGGTGATCCGGTTTCTACAATATTCTTCCAGATCCCACCGGAATCGGGCTTTCTCTCTCTCTCTCTCTCTCTCTCTCTCTCTCTCTCTCTTTCTTTTTTTCCCCATTTCTTCTTTGATCACGTAACCGGACACCTGGGAAACTCTTCTCCCCTCCCTTCTCCTTTCTTTTTTCACTTGTCTCACCTATCACTTTTCCTCCCACTTTGCCCATTTTCTGGACTCTTCCGGCCAAAATAGCTTTCGGCGAACCGACGGACCTTTTCCTTGGTCTCCGCGGCATGAACACTTTCGGAAAGTGCTTTCAAGTTCGTGACTTTTGTGAACTTTATCAGCAGGTGTTCAGATTTTCCCGTTCACAAGAAGCTCACCTAAAAACGTCACAGTCCGGCAGTTTTTCAGTGGACTCAGTGGACTCTTTCGATTGAATTTATATGAAATGGCCGATGAAATATGATCTTTTGGGTCTCAAACGGAAAATACAGTTGAAAAACGATTCACGGTGCCTCCCTTTAAAAACTTTGAACCGCGAAAATTTAGGGCCGGCGTCAGTCTTTTTCCGTTCGAGACCCAAAAAAGATCTAATGAGACCTCCGTTTGAAGTGGTCGCCTGTCTCCGAATCATTTCTTCGATTCCACGATGCAGTGACTCTCGACACGAACAGTTCCGAGAGATCCGAGAGATCCGAATAATTGCATTCGATCAAAAAGAGATTCGTCGGAGACATCGAGCCGTTCTGGCGGGAGGGCCCGAAAACACGAGCATTATCATTTGTCACACTGACAACCCCGCTTGTTTTTCCGCATCATCAATCGCTCCGAGAAGAGGACGATCGAATGAAAGTTTTCGGAAATCCAAAAAGAAGGGCTGCAAAGTGCTCGTTTTCCAGTGAAAAGCACACCAACTCCGAGAAGCCGTACTTCTCTTTTTTCTTTTCGGAATCTCTTTCTACTCGTCGACCAATCTCGTTATGAGAAAGTGGCCTTCTTCTTCTCCTCCTTCATCCATTTCTCCCAAATTACTTTCGGTTTCCATTCTTATCCCCCTGCCCTTTCTCTCTCTCTCTCTCTCTTACTCTCTTTCTTCGTTTTCTCTTTATTTTTTCTTGCGAGAGAGAGAGAGAGAAAGAGTGATGAAAACCGGCTGATTTATGGCTGTTTTTCGAGGAAATTGATCGAGTGAACACAAATTAATTTTCCGTTTCTTCGCCGCCCCCCCGAGAACACAATTTATGGGCATTTCTTCTTGTTTTTTTCCCCGGAAAATTGAATTGAGAGAGGGGCGCCGGAATCAGTTTCTTCCAGGTATTCCCTCTCTCTTTCTCTCTCTTTTTCTTCTTATAAAAGATAATGTTGACTGGGAGTGAGAGGCGAAAAAGTGTCATTTATTTATTTGCGAATGAATAAATTTGTCATTCCTCGGCTCACTCGTTTCCTTTTCTCTTCCTTTTCTCTTCCTTTTCTCTTCCTTTCCTTCTTCTTCTTCTTTTTCTTCCTTCATTCGCAATTTCCATTTGTTCCAGAACAATTATGAGAAGATGGACACGATAGGCGACCGACATCATCGATGTCTCTTCGGATGGGTCCATGTCAACGTGAGCTCTTCTTCTCTGAGATCACAGCGCGCTCCATCGCACTTTTCTTGCATTTAAATGACCATAACTTTCTTGTGCATGGAGCTATTGCAATGTGTCAGTTACAAAAGTTGTAGAATGTTTTGAGATCTTTCAAATGAAAGAGAGAGCGTCTGAAAATCTTAAATTTGAACAAAGTTATGCAAGTTGGACGTTCAAGCATAGGCAGCGAAATGAAAACTTGCATAACTTTTTTCAATTTTGAGATTTCCACACGTTCTTTGCACACTTCAAAAGACAATAAATCGCTCTTTTGGTGTCAATAAATAACTTTTGTACAACTCAATACAAGAAAAATTCGGGCCACTTCCGTCCTAGTTCACTCTGTGTTTCCTCGATTCTCACACTCTCTCAAGAAATAGAAAGTGCAGTGGAGCGCGATGTTCAGTCAGTTGTATCTGTGCCCCCATCTAGTTTCTCGATATGAAACTCTTTGCTTTTCAGACCACAATCCGTCTGATTCTGGCGTATTTCGTGGTGTACAACGTGGGCCTCGGCCTGCTCGGCCTTCCCTGGTTCGGCATTTACGTGGGCCTGCTCGGTCTCGCCGTCTGCGCTTTCACCTGTTTCCACGTGTACAAGAAGAACGATAGGATGCTTTTTCCGTTTTATCTTTATGTGGTCAGTTGGAAAACGTATCTCGCGAGGAAAACCAACTATCATTTCCAGCTCTTCACCATATTCTACCTTCTTTTTCTCGGCGGATACTTCTTCTTCGTCAACATTTTCCACAAAGAGCTCGTCAAAAGTGAGTTGTCGTGAGATACGATGCATTGCGTACCCGACACCTTACCTGACGACACTTTCATTTCAGAAGCCCTCGGCGATCACTCGGACTCGATCTCGTTCATCTGGCACTTTGCCGACATTGTGCTCATTATGCTCCACGCGTGGGCTCTCTCGGTGACCTCGAAATGTCGGAAGTACTTTCGATGGGTAGCCGCGGGAGGTCAGAAAGGTACTTTTTTGTGAAATTGCACTTGGAGAGGGGGTATTTCTTACGCTTTCCCCGGTCATTTGAATGGAAAAATTGGAAGTGTTTCGTTTCAAGAACTTGTCCCAATTCTCCACTAAACACATCAGAAACAAAAGGAAACGGGCGCCTCGAAACGTCGAATACTTTCGAGCAATCCAACTACAGTATGCTGATGGGTAAGACGCAAAAACAGATGCATTTTTCGTGTTGTGCCTATCGCGCATGTAAAACGAGAGTGTCGTCGGGTGCGATGCCTGCGTACCGAATGCATCATACCACACGACACTTTCTTCCCTTTTTCTCTCTCCCCATTTCCCGAGAATGTCCCCAATTGTTTTGCAAGTTTTATTCAGTTCGATCCAATCCCAGTGATCTCCTTCCAACTATCGATTTTTCAGTGGAAATGCCGACGACGAGCAGCGCGCCACGACACGAATCGAAACCGGACATTTTTTGAAAATCCGCCCGGCTTTCCCAAACTATGATCTCCCTCTTCCTCTGTTCCGCCCATTTTTCAATCGCAAATCCAAATGTGAATCGCTGCATTTTCGCGGGTACTCGTCCTCACAAATTCTCCGGTATTTTCTCTCCCAAGAAGAATTGTTCATTTTCACATTGTGAACCGATAAATTTTTTCCATTTTTCTATCTTTAAGTCTTGAAATCAATCAATGAAGCACGAAATTGATGGACCACGGAAGATGCGAAGAATCGATTTTTGGAATATCGGATATCGATTGATTTTGAGAAACGGACGGACTCGCCTTTTCAGATAAGGTCGTCTTTTGCTGGAAACGAAACGTTTCGGCTGAGAATCGATCGATGCGACTTTACCTTGAGATCTTCTCTCAATTTGGCGACGAATTCATCGACGACGCCGTCGGAAAGAGAGCCGATCGGCATCGAAGAAACCATTCTCTGAAGCAAGGAATGTGGCCGCTTTTCCTTTTTCCACGTCATAAGAAATTTCAGATGGATCACGGAAAAAAGAAAGAAAATGAAAAAGGGGCATAGGAAGCTCTCTCTCTCCCGCCTGCTCTTCATATCATTTTCGGTTTTACTAGAAGGTCTCCCTGTCTTTTCTTCTTCTTTTCCTCTCTGCAGCTCCGGCCCCATTTCACTGTAACAGTCATTACTATGTCTCTTTCGATTAATTTAACGAACTACACAATCCACAATTTCATTCGGTCATTCTCAACACTGTGAATGGAACGCCTTCGGAAATCACTTCTTGGCTCCTTTTCCGGATGCTCCACGAGCTCCGCTGGATGCTCCGGCTCTGGCCAACGAGTGCGCCTGCGTGTTTCCCTGATGTCCTTTGTGAGCCGGCACGTGCTGCACACGCACTCCCACCTGGCTCTTCATCGCGTGAATCGACTGGTGCAGGTCGCGATTCGCAGCCGGCACCCTGCGAAATCAATCGATAGGTGGGCAAGACGCGGATCGACTCACTTCTGGAAGTTGTGCGAGTTGGCGACGGCGTCGCGCACGTAGTGCGAGTCGGAGCGGATCGTGACGCCCTGGTATCCCTGGTGAGCGGCAGTGCGGATCGCCTGCTGCGCGGCTCGCAGCTCCGAACGGTTGCTGTCCTGCGCACCCGAGACGGCGCCGCTGCGGTTGTTGGCGTGTCCTGGAAGCGGAAACTGAAAACGGGAGCTCTTCGCGTTCATCGAGCTCACCAGGTCCCCAGTAGACTCCATATCCGGCCTGAGCTTGCGGAGTTCCTTGGCCACGGCACGAGCCATCGGTGTACACGACCGGATTGTTCGACATCTTCGAGTATTCTTCTGCTGCTGCTGCTGCTGATGAGCTAGAGAATGAATGAGGATTGAGACTGGAGCTGGCTACTTTTATAGATCCTCAGTTTGATGTGCAGATACCGTACCATTGCTCACTCTTAAATGTTATTCTCTTTCGAAATTATGAAACTTGTTTACCATTTACGTAGCGGCTACTTCGTAGCATTAAAGTGCATTTCATAAGAGTGAGCAATCATACGATACCTGCACATCAAACTGAGGATCTATAAAAGTAGCCAGTTCTAGTCTCCTTCCTCATTCAGATAACAGAGCGTCACGGTCCGCTCCGACGGCGCCTTCGGAAATCACTTCTGGGCTCCTTTTCCGGATGCTCCGCGAGCTCCGCTGGATGCTCCGGCTCTGGCCAACGAGTGCGCCTGCGTGTTTCCCTGATGTCCTTTGTGAGCCGGCACGTGCTGCACACGCACTCCCACCTGGCTCTTCATCGCGTGAATCGACTGGTGCAGGTCGCGATTCGCAGGTATCGTAAGATTGCTCACTTTTATGAGATGCATTATTGGGCTACGTAGCCTTTCCGCTTCCAGGACACGCCAACAACCGCAGCGGCGCCGTCTCGGGTGCGCAGGACAGCAACCGTTCGGAGCTGCGAGCCGCGCAGCAGGCGATCCGCACTGCCGCTCACCAGGGATACCAGGGCGTCACGATCCGCTCCGACTCGCACTACGTGCGCGACGCCGTCGCCAACTCGCACAACTTCCAGAAGTGAGTCGATCCGCGTCTTGCCCAACTACCGATTGATTTCGCAGGGCGCCGGCTGCGAATCGCGACCTGCACCAGTCGATTCACGCGATAAAGAGCCAGGTGGGAGTGCGTGTGCAGCACGTGCCGGCTCACAAAGGACATCAGGGAAACACGCAGGCGCACTCGTTGGCCAGAGCCGGAGCATCCAGCGGAGCTCGCGGAGCATCCGGAAAAGGAGCCAAGAAGTGATTTCCGAAGGCGCTCCATTCACAGTGTTGCGAATGACCGAATAAAATTGTGGATTGTGTAGTTCATTAAATTAATCGAAAGAGACAATAGTAGTGACTGTTACAGTGAAAGGGGGCGGAGCTGCAGAGAGGAAAAGAAGAAGAAGAAAAGACAGGGAGACAGAATCTTCTAGTAAAACCGAAAATGATATGAAGAGTAGGCGGGAGAGAGAGAGCTTCCTATGCCCCTTTTTCAAGAACAGAAGGCCGGGACCGATAACTGAAAGTGTGAAGGGACGAGGAAGAGAAATTGATGATGTTTGAGTCGGGGGGCTTGAAATGAAAATGGTGTTCGCGAAGAAAAGAGAAAAGTGTGACATTGTTTTGGTCTGAGCGAGTAGGAAGAGGTGGATTGTGTGGTGTTTGGGGCAGCTACGGGAAATCAATCGATAATTCCATTTTAATCATATTCAGATAAACATTTCAATAGATAAAGGGGTGGGAAGGACGCGTGGCGTCTACGAATCGCACGATTTTCAGAAAACTTCAGAAAATTTCAAGAAAAAAAAACACAACAAGAGTTCCTAAACAATAATATATCGATGAAAGATAGGGGGACAAAATGAGGAGAATCAGGCGCTCGGCGGGTCCTTTTGCATCACTGCCGGCGCGGACTCGCCGTCCTTCGGAGGGATCGTCCGCGTCACGGCGACGGGCTTTCCGGAAGGCACCGCTCCGGCGGAAGACGTCGACGGCTGTCCGTCCGCGTACCGTTCCGCACTCGACTCTTTCCGCTTGTCGCCGCCCGATTCCGACGGATTGGTGTTCGTTTTGTAGTCTTTTGCGACACGCTTCTTCCGCGCTTGAGCTCGCCGAGCCCGTTGATTTTGAGCTCGGAGGTCGGAGATCGCCGACTGAAAAGGGGGACAAATGGAATTGCGGGCTGATTGCGTTCTCACACCTGCAATCTTTTTACATGTCCGATTTTGTTGATTCCGATATCGAGAATATCGGATCGTTCGAGATGCATCAGTTCGGATCCTTGGATGTCGTTCTTTCGAAACGTCGAACCGTACTCGGACATGCCGATCGACGAGAGCCACGCGCACACCTCGTCGCTCGTCCAGTAGGGAACTGAAAAGGAGATTCGGAAGTGAGGAAGAGCACCGGAACTTCTCACTGTTGTCGAATGCGAACGGAGAGGATCGCGTGCCGAATCGCTTGTGGAACCAGGCAGTGAATCGTGATCTTTTCGGCTTTCCGGCTATCAGATCCTGCTTCCGGGCCTCCCTGATCGCCGCCTCTTCTCGATCCATTTCCTGACGAATCGAGTTGATCACGTACCGCCAGTGATCAGGTTCGTCGCCCTGAACGAAGAGAGATTCCAGAGAGTCCGGTCTTTACTCTGAAAACTCACGTGAATCTCGAAGGTGAAGTGAGGAGTGGGTCCGAGTTTCGGCTGTCCGGCGGGAGCGCGTGTCCTTTGCGGGAATCCAAAGTGGTCTTCGAGCAGCTCGACGACTCGTTCCACCGATGCGACCGCTTCCTCGCGCTCTTCCAGATCGTCGATCGCCTAGAATTGCAGAGAAATGACTACGATAGAGTGGAAGAGAGACGGAGCATGACAATTCCCAGCTGACCTTGGTTACGATATGTTGCTGTTTTTCTATCAGATATTTTCCCATTTTCCATCTGTTTTCCTACCAAAAAACACGCCCCGCGTGGAAAATAACCAAATTAGCCAAGGCGGTCTTTCGTTTTCGGCTCGAAAGGACAATAAATATCTTGTCTTCGTCCTTCGTCTTCTTCGAGATTCTTTGATTTTTCAGTCTTCCCATTTATTTGCATAGTGATTCACTTCTTCTTCTTCTCCGCATAAAATTAGCATTATTTCTGGACACTTTCTGGACTCTCTCTCTCTCTCTTTTTCTCGATCCCTCCAAAAAAAAGTGGTTGTTTCTATGCATTTTATCTTCGAAAAAAAGGGCACATGTGTTTGAGAAATGGAATGTAATCCATCATTGGGAGGGCGCGAAAAGTTCGAGTGCTCCCAGCGGGGAACAATGAATTCATTTCGAAGTGAGCTCTGAGCTCTGAGCCCGCGAGAGCTCCAAGAAAGTGTGCGGCTCAATTAAAAGAATCCGGGCGCGGGGGGAAACCTCGGCGCGGGGAAAAACAAAAACATAAATTTCACACCCACATCTGGCGGCTCATTTGGTGAAAAACGACGTCAGGAAGCGGCGAGAAAGAGTGCTCTCTCCAGAAGACGTTGAGGAGGAGCAGAAGACGTGCTCTTTCTCTCGGTGCCAAATTATTAATTCATAGTCTCTTTCTCACATACTCTCATTCACTTTTCTTCGCTTCTCGCTCATCAACTTTTTCTTCTTCTTCTTCTTCTCCGCTTTCTCTTTGCTTCATCCCCAAACTTCTTCTCCTTCTTTTTTTTCATAAATCATGTATCTAGTTGAGTGACGTGGCAGTCTTCAGAGTTGAGGCCGATTCAAAGAATCCGACGACTCGAAAGCGGAAGAAGCGGCGGGAAAAACGTGAGAATCGCGAGAGCCCACGAGTATCTCTATCTCTTCCAGCAAATCTTCTCTCTTCTACTTATTCTGTGTGCAAAGAGCAGAAGAGCGAAATGAGCGCGAGAGCATGACGTCTTCCTGTTTCAGTTCCAGCAGAAGATAGAGCTCTTTTTGCCCTACTCTTGAGTGATACGGTAGATCACCAAAGTGTCAACTTCCCATCAGAACTTTCTCTCTGATCAAGAGCCTTCAACTGTTTCTCACTGTTCTAGATTGAGGATCGAGCTATTAATATACATTGATTTCATTCGCACAGCCAAGTGTCTGACCTACCTGACCATACCAGCTCAACTCTACGAAACAGTATCAAAACATCTTTGAATCTAGTGTTCCAGCCCCTGAAGTTCATATCGAACAAATGTTCCGGTCGATCAAAAGTTTCCATCAATTCTCAATCCGGTCAGGATCGTGTGACGTGGCATACACATCTATTGCCAGTTCGATCGCCCCGTTTCCCTCGTACTCCTCCACTCGCTACCACTCGCTTCTCATATCTTTCCGAGTCATCTGACGTGGCACTCCATTCATCATCCATCACGCCCTTTCTCTCTCTCTCTCTTCCGGACGGAGTGCAGTATCCATAAAAGATGCCCCTCATCTAATGTTTTTCCGGGCTCTTTTCCTCTTCTCACCCTCCGCCTAATGCGAATGATGATGAAAGAAACCCGAGGAGGCGCCGCCACGCCGCCAACAAAACTTTCCATTTTCGTCGTCTTCTCCGCCGCCGCCTCGACGGCCGCTCATTCCCAATTGCTCCGCCGCTTCGGAGCACCAATTCTATTACATTCGTCCCGTCTGCGCGCGAGCGTTTTTAATAAAATTACGCACGAAAGGAAGAAAAAAGGAATGAAAAGAAGAAGAAGAAGGCAACTGAGAGAGAAAAAAAAACGAAGCGTTCTTTCAGTTTTCTCTTCGAAAACATGCAATTTTATTGTCGCCTTTTCCGGGTTCAAATTCAATTTTCCTCGCGATGTTTTCTGATCTTGACGTCTTTTTCTCCTTATT
Organism: Caenorhabditis sulstoni; assembly: GCA_963966605.1. Lineage (NCBI taxonomy): Eukaryota > Metazoa > Nematoda > Chromadorea > Rhabditida > Rhabditidae > Caenorhabditis > Caenorhabditis sulstoni. The sequence continues at coordinate 7,223,231 of OZ016478.1, forward strand.
TCTATGCTAATTTCCATTCAAAGATCAATGAAACCGCACTAAATCCGAGCGACGAAAACTGAATTCCAATTCGCCTTTTCCCATTTCAATTTGTTTACTTTGTGCTCTCTCTCTCTCTCGCTGGGCTCAAAATGTGCTCTGTTTTCAGAATTCCAGCATGAATATACGAGATCGAAAGCAGATTTGGGTGCGAAGAGCTCGAGCTCTGATCGGGCTCGAGTTGGCTCTTTCGGTCGTGTTCGACTTGACAATGGTCGGAGCAGTGCGCAAAGGACAAATGCTGAATCTGTTGCTCATCGTCGTCATCACGATCAATATAATGACTGCGGCGAGGTGAGAATCACTTCGAGACAGGCTGGAAACCGCAGTTCCAGATTGTTCTTGAAATTGCGCGGAATCAAGTGCGCCAGCTCCATCATGGCCTATGTTTTGTGGAAGATCATTCAGGAAGTGATCATGATTCCGGCGCTCGTCGTCTTCAGTTTCATTCTTGTCGATGTGAGTCGAATTATGATTCGAAATCATTCAGAATCCACGTCTTCTCACTTTCAGAGATATCTCAAATCGTGGAACAACGTGAATCGTGGCATTCAGATTCTCGTCATCGTCTGGTCGTACGCCGTCTATTCACTGTTTCTGATCATAATTCTCGGTGAGCTGACAACTGATCTACAGTAACCCGATGCGTGTTTTCAGCGTGGCTCGCCCGCTTCTTGTGGGTTCTCCAGGTGAACCAGTCGAACGGCGACAAGAACGAGAGTGCCACTCAAGTGTCGTTCATCGACGGATTCCATTCTTCCGACGATCAACACCACCTTCTTGACGCTTCTGGAGGCAGCTCGGTGAGCAACGAAGCTCTGGAGCTCCGCGAGATCCGGCCCTACGTCCCGTACGATCATGTCGTCCCCTACATTTCTTCCTGACAGAAACGGGTCTGCTTTTGTGTATGTACAACGAATATGAACACTTGTAAATATCGAATGAAGTCTTCCCCAGAAAAACCCTTCCAAAATATTTCCTCACCTCCGGATCTTCTTCTCCCGACGCTCCTCCTCTGACGATCGCGTTCGCGTCGTCGAGCGATCCGAGAAACACGGACGAGACTCCGAGTCGAGCGATCTCTCCCTCGATGAGCCTCAGAAACTCGCGGGCTCTTGTCAGAAACGGCACGTGCTCGGCGTGTGCTCCGAGAGCCGTCGGCGTCGACGGAGCCGTCGTCGCCTTCTCCTTTTGCTCTTCCCATTTCTTGAGCGTCGCGTCGAAAACGGCGTTGCGAGCGAGCATCTGAGCCCGATTCTTGTGCACGATCTGCATTATGCCGGGCGGCTGAAGCCACGGCTCGCCGTCCACTTGGACCGGAATCGGCTCGTCGCCGAGGATGACGATCCGAACGTGTCGACACTGGGCGATCCGATGATTCTGGAGTCGGACGGCGTTCGGGACACGACTCGTTGCCACGTGGATCACTCCGAACAGGGCGACCACCTCGAGGATCCGATCGTCGAACGATTGCACCGTGAACTCTGGTCCGTCCTTGTTGCGACCCCAGAAGTTGGCTCCGCCCGAGTACGAGGGGATGTTGAGGATGACGATTCCTTGCAGGGAAGGCAGGTCGATAGGCACTCCGTCGCACTCCAGTTTGATGCGTTGCTCCAGGTTACGGTAGGTCCGGTGCATCAGCTCTTTCCCTCCGAGGATACCGTACCACATGAACAGTTTCGATCGAGAGCGCGTCTTCTCCGATTCCTCTCGTTTATTGTGGAATTCCAGCGCGATTTTCGCGTCAAGACCAATCCCGAAATAGTTGTTCATCACGCACATTTCCTTGTATTGTGTACTGTAAAGAATGAATAGTCTCAGAACAACTCAAAGAGATTCAGAAGAGGACGTAGGAGGACAGAAAAGAAGACGTACAATGGAGTCTGACAGTCGGATGTCTTCGTGGTCGGATTCTGATTCATTCGCACGTCGTCCTCGTTACTACTTCGAGAAGAAGAAGACATCTGGGACAGGACACGGGCATTCAACAGAAGAATCTCGGCGATGAGCGAGCCGCCGGCGAATCCCGAGAGCATGTTACGACAACTGCAATGAGAGAGAAGAGCGGGTTAACAGATAGACACGGACCGCGACGCGCCGATGACGCGTCGCGGTCGATGCATGCAGGATCATTCTCAACTATGTCTTTAAGAGATCATTCTGGGCTAATTCAGAACTCTACAGAAGGTCGGTTGCAACTTGCAAGTGAGCTCTCTTGAACAAAGAGGCTAAGCCCTCCTGGCAGCGTGTCAATCAATCCAGATAACGTTTTGATTAGAGTCCTCTTTCTTTTGGGCATGCACAAAAACGATTCAATACCCACCTTCTCAAATGTGAGCTACTCGACAGTCCGAGATCACTGCCCACCGTCCTCTTTCGCTCTTTTATCCGCGCCCACGTGGAATCGGTGGCTCTCGCCGGCGACAGAGTGCTTCCGGATGCCCCGGCCCCGCATCCGGAAGAGGATCCTCCCTCCAGATGCTCGTACTCTCCGTAGAGACTGCTGTCCGAGTGTGATTGCTTGATTTTGTCGCCCGACGAACAGATCGGGTGCAGACTTTGGCTCTTGATCTTCTCGGCGTTCTTGTTGAGTGTGGTGTCCGAGTAGATGCGCGGGCGGTCGGAAGACGACTTGACGATGTGATCGTCGAGATCCTCGACGTCTTCTGGAGTGTGCACTTCGGACGTCTTCCGCGTGCTGTTCGCAGTCACGTCCTCTTCGTCGTCGTAGGCCGTCGAATGTTCTCGCGTGCCGCCGGGCGTCGGCGGATGCACAGTTCCGATGCTCGGCTTCTCCAGCTCGTCGAAAGTGCGTGCAGATTGCGAGTTGAAAAGAGCCGAGAGCACGGCAGTTGAGCTGGATTGCGAGTGCGAGATGTCGAAGGTCGCTTTGCAAGAGGAGCTCCGGAACTCTTTTCCGTCTTTTTCGGGGTCCTGAGCAGGTGAGCACGGGGGAGAGCAGGCCGATGAGGAGGAGAGGTTCGAGTGCGAGATCTGGAAGTGAATAATGTTTCTCTACGGCGTGATCGATGAAGCAACACTTACTTTGAGCACACTGGGCGTCGTTTTGCTCCTCTTCTTCCTGAATCGCTCTCTTCTCGTTCCGGCGGCACTCGTGTCCCGATAATGCTGATCGATTCCCCGTTCGGCCATCGAAATCACCTCGCGCAACGCCTTCTTCAGACTGTTCGCCCGATTCACCACCGAGTCCCGCCGCTTGAGCATCTCGTCGCCCGTCGAGCACTCATCCTCGTCGCCCGGCTCGAATCCCGACTCTTCGAGGTAGTTCGCGTCCTCCTTCAGCGACTTCATCAGCCGATCCAGCTTACCGAGCAGCGTGTTGCAGTTCTCGGTCATCGTGTCGCTGTGCCCTTCGTCTTCCGATCGAGAAGTGGGCGGCGCGTCCGGATGGTCTTCTGAGTTCTGAGCCGAGTACGTGTGCGACACGTTGTGGACGAGCTCTCGAATCGTCGTGCACAGCTGATTTGCGGCGTGGATGATCTCGGACGTTTGCTCGGCTTCCAGAAAAGTGCGCACTCGTTCGATCACCAGCTCTTCATAGCGACGAACTGCATCTGCTTGTGGACCTGTAGAAAATAGCAAAGTTAGAAGGATGATCGAGGTTATCGAGTTGGACTCACCCTCGATGGCGAGCACACTCCACCGATCGAGCATCTTCGTGTGCGCCCTCTCCATCGTCCGAACCACCTGCGGCAGAAGCGTGTCATCATAGAAGGCGTGCCCCCAGCCGAGCACTCGTGCCAGATCGTTTCCGGTTCCCAGAGGAAGAATCGCCAGTTGGCACTGGAAACAGAAACGGTTTCCCGTGTTCATTTTGCAGAAAGAAAGCCCCACCTTCGAGTGCAGATTGAGGCGATCGAAGGCGCTGAGCACCCATCCGACAGTGCCGTCGCCGCCACAAACTAGAACTCGGAACGATTCGAGTTGCGAGAAGAACGTCAGTCTGGAATGTTCGATTCGATTGGGAACTGGAGAAAGTTGACTCACGCAAAGTCGGGACCCGTCGCAATGATGTCGAAAACTTGAATCGGATTCAGAATCCTCCGGAACTTTTTGATGATTCGTTGGCCTTGTGAATCGCCTGATTTCGCATTGATCAACACGATGAGAGGACTTCCGCCGGGAGAATCACCCCCTGAAAGTGAATCGTTTCATTCGTCGTTTTTCTCGAAGTCCTTCCTACCGTAAGCCTCTTCTCTGAGAAGCGCGGTTCCGTTCGGATTCACTGCCCGAAGAGCCAATGGCGAGATGACCGAGAGAGCCGAATGGCCAAGAGTGCACGCGCGCGCCAGGTTCCCGATGCATCCTTTGTGCACGCAGCAGCCACACCAGATGCAGCGGTAGTCCTGGAAAATGACGCCTTTTTATTGGATATTTTACGCTCTTCGGCTCGAATTTTCGCTTCTAGTCTCTTCGAAATCATTGTCATTTTTTAGTTTTTGAATAAGAAATTCAGAGTTTCAGGTGTTTTTGCAAAATTTTGAGTTGCACTGAAGAATGCAAACGCGCTCTATTGAACTTTTCTCTTTTCAGTTTTTCGTGATTTTTCGGCGATTTTCTTTCACTTCAAGCTGATCTTTTTTACTTTTCTAAAACTTTCAATCAACTCACAACAAGCTTCCTGACGGATCCGCACGGTTTCTCGCAAACGGAGCATTTGGCGGGCATCGGAAGGTTTCCCTCCATCCATTGATGCGGTAGAATCGTGTTCTGAAAACGGCGGAGTCGGATGAGAACTCGATAGAAGAAGAAGATAGATGAGGAAACAAGCTCACTTCTGGACTCAAAAACTGCAAATGCTGCGGAATGCTCGACTGGTTCGTCCATTTGCAGTGCTCCGTGATGTTGTCGCGGCATTTTCGGTGAGCTTTCACTTTGCAAACTGAAAATATCGATTTCGAAAGAGAAACAGGTGAAATGAGGGAAAAAAAAAGAAAACAGAAAGATCTCACTATCGCAGGTGTATCCGTGCCACGGGACTCCGTTGAGTTTCTCGCGGCAGTAGTTGCAGAACGTCGGCCGCGGATGATTTGTCTGAAAAGGAATCGAAGTGATTGATTCGAGAAATCTCTCGAAGGCTCCAGAAGTACCTCTGTCCAGTGATGGTTGCCCGAGGTGCCTTCGAGCAGTGCTACCAGCGGTCCGGACGCCTTCTCCGGCAGATTCTCCTTGGCACACCGAATCGACTCCTTCCACGCCTCGTGCTCCTCGTTTTCATCGTCGTCGAGTCCGGCACGCGTCGCCACCATTCACGCCACGTGGCTTTTCAGTTCGTTTCAAAGCGACGACGACGTCAGCGACGAGTGTGGGGAGAGCCACTGGAAAGTTGACGACTGGAAGAAGAAGATGGAGATGAAGACGTGAAATTCAGAAGTGAAACGACGACGATGACGACGAAGCCGGCGGAGACGTGAGAGAAAACGAGAAGAGATGCGAATTTTCAGCTGTCTTCCCAAGGAAAAGAGAGAGAGAGAGAAAGGGAGAGAAAGAGAGAGAAGAAGAAAAAGAGTAATTTGGCCAATTATTCAGAGAAAAAGCGAGAAATTCTTCGAGATTTTAATGGGAGGAGTCGAACCCGTGAGCGCCTGATTATCAATCCGTTGGGATTCCGACCGATTCGCCGCGGAAGAGCTCCGCGCCGAAAGCGATCCGTCACAGTTCGGCGTGTCTCGCAGATGAAGAGAGCGATCCTTTGAGATTCTGAATCTCCGAAGAATCTCGAATTGAGTGACACAGTGAGAGATCGAGAGATGTGACGTTGAGATAAGCGGATTCAGAATTCGAAATGCCTCGTCTTTCAGATGACGTGCTCCTGCTTCTTCTTCTTCTCGCCTCCAGAAGAGTTTCAGGAAGTGACCAACACTTCACACTGCACGAAACGATAGAAAGAGAGAAACGGCGAGGGAGAGAGAGAATCCATAATTCATCATCACACTGGCACACACACACCTGAGCCCCCATCGATGTCCACAGGCGAAAAAAACGACGAGGGGCAGCGAAAAAAAAATGGGGTGGAATGTATAGAGGCAGAAAACCGAAGGAAAGTGAGATTCCAGGATCGTGAAGAGACGCAGACAGTTAGGCGGTGCGCGGCCGCCGCGTTTCTCCGGATTCTCTGCGATGAAGGGAAAAGGAGGGAGGGAGGGAGCTCTCTGAGAGCCGAGCACGGAGCAAAACGAGGAGGAGAGCGGCAAAGCGTCTCCCTCCGGAGCAGGAGCAGGAGAGGCCGGAGCACCACCACCACCAGCATCGCCAGCATCGCCAGCAACACAGTGGCTCTGCGAGCCCTGAAGAGCCCGACAAGAGATAGAGAACCTCTTTCCGCGAAGCTTTCCGCGTGTCTCTTTCTCTCTCTCTCTCTCTCTCTATCTCGCTTTGTACTGTGTGTATCCTCTTGGGAACCACAGAGAAGAGCCACAAAAAAATCTCTTCTTTCCCCCCCTCTTTCTTCTTCTTCTTCTTTGCTGTGCTCTGTGTGAAATTGAGACGACGACGACGGTTTCCGGAGAGAAACCAACGAGAAAGATGAAGAAGAGAGAGAGAGAGAGAGCGGACACTTGAGCGGGAAAAATGAGCACTTTTCGGTAGGATTCGCGGCTCGAAAACGTTGTTTTTTCTAGGTTTTCGGCTGGAAGATTCTTCAGCGGTTTCTAGTTTTCCAGCTTCGATTGAAAAGAGATTTTGATATTTCGAACTATTTTCTCGTTTTGATTTTGTCGACGATGCGATAAAATCGAATCGAGAACTGTCCGAATTTGATTTTTCAAAAAAACCACAGTGCAGTCTGTCCGAACTTTCCAGACCGCGAGCTCGTCCAAGTCACCAAGTGCTCGAAAGATTCGAAAGAACAATGTCGATTGAGCCCAGATAGTCGCATGAAAGAGAAAAAGAGGGTTTTTTGTTTTGCAGAGGCGAATTCAGAAGAGGCGGGCCCCCCGTGTCTTCTGAAATCGAATTCCGCAAAACTCTCGCTCTTCTTGTTCGTTTCGGGACTCTTCTTATTCCTAATCTCCGGCTCTCGGTCTTGTCTCTATTCAAATCTTGCCCGGATTACTCTCGGATTACAGATTATGATCGGAGCGAAGAAAAAGAGCTCGGCCGCCGGGGCTCGCCGAGCAAGGAAAAGAAGAAGTACTAGTACTAGTTATGTGCTCCGGGAGCAGAAGAGAGAGAGAGAGAGAGAGAGAGAGAGAGACTCTTCTTTCCGAAATTCGGAATGAATGACGTCGTAAATCTGTGCGAGCAGCACATGGCTCCGCGGGGCGGGCTCCGCGAGCTCGAGCTCTTCCTGGGCTTTTGAGCCAAGTGCCACGTGTCATTGAGCAGCGCGCTATTTTTCTCATTTTTCAGCTCCTGACGACGACGACGAAGTCAGAGCAAAAAACGAAAATTTGAATAGTTTCATTTGGTCTACTCGAATTGAGGGGGCGTTGGAGGAGGAGAAGAAAGCAAAGGAGGAGCAAAAAAAGAAGAGAAAGAAGAAGAAGAAGAGTAGACAGGAAATTGTTTAGGAATCGCCGAAACGACTAGAAGACGGGGCACAGAAGGAGAAGAGAAGAAGCTCTTCTTTTCCGCCCAGCACATGTGAAGCAGGAGGTCCTTTCCCTTTATTGTAAACATTCTTCCGACGAGCAATTTCTGAAGATCTTCATGAAACTGTTGAGAAACTGGCCTCAATCCCAATTGGAAAAGAGAGCCGAGAGTTTTCAGAGACGCATCATCTCCGTCTCACTGTGCGCTCCGCTGGACTACGCGGGAAAATTCAAAGGAGGACTGTGGGGTTTCTAGGCCATGGCCGAGATTTTTCGCGTCGGTGACAAACCGTTTTCAAATTTTCGCGCCAAGTCTAGTGGAGCGCGTTACAGAGCCCAGTCGAATGTAGGTTTAAGCTCGATTTGAGTGGAAAGTATCTCCATTTGTCGCGATCAGCCTGATTTTGTCTCTGTGATTCTAACAGATAGTTTCCTCCCACAAGCCATCAGCTTGATTCTGGCTGTCCGATTGCGGTACTGACTACAAAAACTTGATTCATTGATCCGATCAGCAACTCGATCTTTCCATCTTCTACGGAGACGACGCTATTGAGACAAAAGCAAAACCTTTTGAGAAAATGGCTTGGGGGGGGGGGTAAAAGTGCAAACTGGCAGCATGCCAAGATCGTGGCCGACACAGTGAGAGAGAGAACGAGAGAGAGAGAGAGAGAGAAAGAGAGAAAATGAGACGGAGAAGAGTAAGAGTTCACCAAACAGACATAAAACGGCGCTCTCGGCCCTTCCGTTTGGTTAGACGTAGGCGGGAAACAGAACCGATCGGACGAAACTGAAGAGGAGAAAGAGCGAGCGGAGCGACAAAAACCAATATGCAAGTGGAAGAGAGAGAGAGAGTGCGAGACGCAGAGAGACAGAGATGGTACGAGTGGCTATGTATGGGAAAGGCAAAGAAAGAGAACTGATCGGCGGCGGCGGCGGGGAGGGAAGGGAGAGAGAGAGAGAGAATGATGAACTGCTGAACAGAAATCGAGCGACGAAGAAGAAGAAGAAGATGATGACGTCGGAGAAAAAGAAGACGTTGACCCACATCCACTCGTCACTCGAGATGACCGACCTTCATTTTTTGTGCTTCCAAACTCTATTGAGAAACTGTCCACGATTGCGATTGGAGCGCGTTTTCGACGCCACCGGAAGCGTTGTCTTCTGGCCTAGAAATCCAAACATGGAAATTCTAGGCCATGACTTCAAAATGAAGATTTTTCAATTTTCAAAAACTATTTTCTGTGGTAAAAAGAGCAGGAGGGGGGGAATTGGAGAAGAAATAAAAGGAAAAAGAGAAAAAAAGGAATTTCGCTTTTCCACTTTCCAATTAATATTCGCCACATTTAAACGAATTTTAATTGAATTCTCGACGCGCCGCCTCCAAATTGCGGCGGATAATTTTAGTCGGAAAATTTGAAATTATTCGTGGAAAAACGCTTTTTTTCCCTCTCTTCTAAATTTGGAAACATTTAAAAATAAGTAATGTGATAAAGAAAACCAGCAAATCTTTCGGAAAAAAAAACTAAGAAAAAAACTTAAATATTCCGAGAAAATGTAGAAAACAATCAATTTATTCATGTAAAACTTGGATTATTGTGCGAAAAAACATAGAAACGCGCGCGCAGAAATGGGGGAAAAAGTGTGAGAAATCGGCGAATTTCAGTTAGAAACACATAAAAAAATATAAAATTATGTATAGAATGACGGTGAATCGAGAGGAAATCGATTGGAAAAGGGGGGTGAAATGGAGATGGAGAGAGAGTAAAAATGTGGAAACTCGCACTGGTCAACGGGCAGCAAAACTGGTTTTTGGGAGGCGGATGGAGTGTAGAAGGGGGGAGGATGATAAGGGACCCAGAAGAGACGATGACGACGACGTGCAGTTAGAATTGGAACGAGATTCTAGCGGAATACGACAGAGAACAGCTACGCGGAGGGATATTCACAGATTCATCGGACACGTATCAGAGGGGAGAGGGGGGACTAACTAACAAATCTTCTATATGCACTTTCAGATCCTTTCGCCGTTCAGCACCTTTTGATGCCTGCAAACAATTCAATGTTTTCAAGAGTGCTTTGAGAATAGACTCCGCCCCCAATCTGAGACTCCGAGGGGGGCGGAGCCAAATGAATGAGCTGGATGGCTCTTTTTCAGCACTCACCACTCCCTGGCAGCTTTCAAGCCAGGTATTTTGGGACTCCGGCCCACGTTGCTCAGATCGAGCAGCTCCACAGTCTCCGGATGCACCCATTTGAAGTTCTCCATTGTGTTCGACTTTTGGAAGAACTCGACGTAAATGTAGGGCTGGTCTGTGATGACGCCCAGTATCTCACGACGCTTCTTGAGCATCGACTGACGTTGCTCCGGCAGAATATCGGAAAGATGAGCCAGTTGATACTCGATCACTCTGGAAAAACGGAGAAAGTCTTCGTTATCGGCAGGTCAACTCACTTTGCGGCTCTTCCTTCGACAACAACCAGCTGATTGTGGGCGAACTTGGACTTGGCCTCGTTTTCGGCGGAGCGCAGTTTCTCCGCTTCCAACTGTTGCGGTGTGAGCTCTTTCGGCGGTGCGACGAGGTTTATTTCCTCGTCGTCATCTTCTGAGAGCAACGCGCGAGCTCCGATTTTTTTCGGAACGGGTAGAGGACTCTGAAGCGCCGACGAGGAGACGCGGAACGAATTTCGGCCCGAGACGACTGGAGTGGTCGTGGAGGAAGCGGCGAAATGCGATGAGGACCGAGTAGAAGGACGGGAGGCTCGCGGAGTCGACGTCGATGGCGTCGGCTCAAAGATACTTCGGTGAGCTCCGTGCGGTCCTGAAAGATTCAAAATTTCATTTATCGACTCATTCTGAGACGTCTTCTTACCTTTCTTGGCGATGTCAGCGAACGTCACTTGTTGTTTGCCCTGAATAGAAAAGAAGCTGGTGAGCTGTGTCTGTCGCATGCTGGAAGAAGACGCTCCAGAAGTAGACGGGCCAGCCGCAGACGACATCGCGGTGCTCCTCGTGACTTTTGTAGTTGAGCCCACTTCTGGCGGCGTCGTTCCGTACTGTTGCACCCTTTTCCGAAGTGTCTGTGCGGCCGGCGTTCCGGACCACTTGGGAGGCTCTTCTGACGGCGATTCGAACAGGGCGGAAGACGTGGACGGCGCTGTCGAGGGTCCCGGTTGATCCTGTTGCTGCTGTTCCAGAAGTCTTCTGGATCTGGGTCGTCGGGGAGTGACCGCAGAAGTGGAAGGAGTGGCCGAGGGTCCTGCCGATGGTCCTCCGGATCCAGATGGACCCGGCTGTTCCTCGTCCGGTTCTTCTTTGACATTTTTGGGAGGGAAGGAGTGCAGTCGTTTCCGTCTTCGGGATCCAGTGACAGTGGGCGGCGCCTCTTCTTCCTGGAGCCCTTCCTCCTTCTTCACTTCCTCCGGTCCTTCGATGGCCAGTGGTTTGTTGGTCCATCCGGTGTAGGTGTCCATAACGCCCGGGAACAGCAGAGTCATCAGCTTCTCGTCCTGTTTCAGCGCCTGTCTCTCTTGATCTTCTCGTCTCGCCTTCTCGACCACTGGAAGAGTCGACTTCTTGAACTTCTTTCCATACGTCAGATAGTAGATGTTGTCTCGGTTGAACTTCATACAGTTGGCCATCATGAGCTGGTAATCCGCGTGGAATGGTTGGAATGTTTCTGAAAATGACTTTCTTGAGATGCTTATTTTAGAATCTCTAGAATCTTCTTTTGAAGGAATGAAATCAGTCTTACTGTAGTGTCCCTGAGCCAGTCGATTTGCCATGTCTTGTAAGCACATTGGATTCTTTATCAGATCCGTATACCCGGGACAATCCACCGGCTTCTCGAAAACCTTCTCCGTGTCGCTCTCATGAAGTCTCGCCATAACTTCCATACACAGCTGTTCCGCCGGTTTGAACCCCCGCTCGAACATCCGCAATGATGCAGCCAGCAGTTCGTTCTTCTCGTCCTCCCTCCGCAGAATCAACTCTGCTCCTTTCACCGCCGACACCAGATTCTCGCGAATCGCGCGCAACTGCTCGATCGTCTCGCTGTTCTTTGGATCCGCGCCGATCGAAGTTCGTCTCGAAGAGAGGCCACCACCGGCCGACGGATCGTTCGGCTCGCTGTGATTCTTGGTGAGCGGGGCTCCGAGTCGCCATTTCCGCTTCTGGAACCAGAACAGCACTATCTCCTTCTCTTCGTCTGTCGGCGCGGCTGCTTGTATTTCGGCGATTTGAGCCACGGTTATCGAGGGCATGCTGGAAATCGTGTGGTTTCTGAAGCTACAAAAGACAAAAGACTCACTTTATTCTGGGGACGGCGCCCTTGGCGGCTTCTCTCTTGGCGTTCCGAATCATCTTTTCTCTCGACTCGCGATCCTCTTCCGTCTCTGCAGGCGTGTGCTTCAGACACCACACATACCGGCTTACATTTCCGTCGGCGGCCTCATTCACCCTCATCACCAGGCCCGCATTCCGAGCACACGTGACATGGAACGAGGCGGTGCATTTTGCCTCGGAGCACTGGATGCACGCGCCCATCTTCGCTTCTTTTCTGTTTTTGCAGAACGTGCAGCTGAGCGCCCGTCGATCATAGAGGGCCTTCTCGACGTTCTGCACGTGCTCCATGAATATAGTGTTTCCGAAGTGAGTCTCGTCAACCCAAATCACACATATCACGTGGACCCACTTTCCGCTGAGCCACTGCTTGAAAGCGCCCGACTTCTGGGGACAGAGAGCACAGTCGACGGCTCTTCCGGGCGAAAACAGACATCTGCGGCAGACGAACGGCTTCTCGGGCAGAAACGGGATTCCGTAGCAGTCTTGGTGGACGGCGATCTCGCAGAACTCGCAGTAGACGATCTGATTGCAGTTGGCGGCATCGCCGTCGAGACAAATGTTACAAACGTCGTCCATGTCCTCCCCGTCTTCGTTTTGCATCTTTTGAACGTTTCGAGGCACGAATATGCACTTCTTCTCGAGTCGATCCATCCAGAATTCGAGGGTGGGAACTGGTAAGTACTCCTTTCCGGTTCGACGTCTTCTCGCGTTCAGATCCGTCAGAAACTCGAGATCCACCTCGTCCACGAGATAGTCCACCACTTCCGGATCTTTCATTTTCACGTTCCGTATCCTACCCAGAGGCCAGACGTCGGGAGCGAATCTTCCGCGGATCTGCACCATGTTTTCTGCGTCCGTTATGTCCAATCGGTCCGGAGGTCGGAGAGGCTTTTTCGATATTTGGCCGTAAGCCTGAAAAACGAAAACTATGTATTCTTGATAATAGTTTTTTTTCAATTCCGATTAGTTTTCCACAGAAACGTCATCAGTAATTTTGTTGAAACGGTTTTTTAGATTGGATCTGAGACTGGAAATGCTCAGAGAAATGCAACATTTTGAAGAGGAAACTTTGAAAAACTTGGGATAAATCCATATTTTTACATTTTTCTACTGATTTTACATGAAAAATCGTTTTTTTTTCTTATATTTCAAATCGAAAAACGTAAACGCGTTGAACTTCAGGTTTTTGCTAGACTTTCTATTGAAAACTGTGATTTCTTTTGTCTTTTACATGAAATCCAGATTTCGATACAATTTGGAAACTTTTTTGATGGTTTTAAATTCGAAATCTCACTTTTTTGAAGGCGAGAGCCCTTTGCTCGACAGGTTTCTGATCGTAGTCCGCGTGTCGCTTCTCGAGCTTTTTGGCGATTGTATTCGTGTGATTCATGCTGATCAGCGAATTGACGACCTTCGATTTGGCGACGTCGTGCTGCACGATGGTGTCGTCGTTGAACTCGTCCTCGTCGAACTCCGAAGGCGACTCCCACTCCGACTCATCGTCGACGTCTTCTTCCTCGTCTTCGTGCGATTCGGAATCCGAATCGTCGGATTCATCGGCCGAAGAACCTGACGTTGATTCCATCTCTTCGACGATTGGAACTGTTGGGGCCATGCCCAACTCTTTTTTCTTTCTTCCCGCCAATTCGAACTCTGAATTTGATCGATTGATGTTCCGCTGATTTTCGCGAGAAAAACGAGAAATTTCCGGTAAATATGATGAAATTTGAATGAAATCTCTCCTGGGAGCAGAAGTCAGGGTCGAAAAATAGACGGAATGATGTGAAGGAAGCCTCCTTTTTTCTGTTTTTTCTCTCTTTTTCTCACTCGCAAATCGACAACAAGGAGGGCGAATAGCGATGGTGCCAGACGACCAGACACTGGGAGAAAGAGAGACGCAGAGAAGGCGGGCGGACAGGGACGCAGGGGCACTTCGCGGCGGGCGGCGAGAGAGCGGGCATACGGGAGAGACGCAGAGAAACTATGTTTGTGGGGGTCTTTTTCTTCTCGTTTTCGTCGTTTTTGGAAAACACGGGACACGGGGAGGTGACGATCGCAGCGGTGTCGCGGGATGAAACGAGAACTGTACAGTTGGGGAGAGAATGCAGACATTGGATTGAATGAAAGTTGAAAAGCGACCTCCGACGACTTTATTATTTCCGAAGGAATTGCACGGGTGGGGAGGATGTTCTCTCTCTCTCTCCCTCGCTTCCTTCGAAATGTCAACTAACTGGGCGGGGCAGCGCGCTGCTCTTAGTCTCTCCTATTATTGGAGCTAATCACATGACATGAGCATGGCAAAGGAAAAGAAGAAAACATTTCAAAGAGAGAATGACGGCCAATTCTTGCGATTTGAATGGATTCTGTTTGTTTCTTGAAAAGGAAACAGAAATGAAGAAAGAAAACGAGCGGATGACAAAATCATGCGGAAAAAAGAAAATATATTTTCTTTTTGTAATTTTATTTGTTTTTTAGAGAAAAAATGAAAAGAAAAATGCGAAAAGTTTTTTGAAGCTGTTCAAACCGCCGCCATTTTTTGTATTTCAGTGTAGCGCGTTTGCATACTCTGCGTCTACTCGTTTTGTATATTCTCTCGCTTTCAGTTTTTTCGGTGGAAAAACAAGTTTTTCAGTCAAGTCGGTCGCTTTCATTTATTTAATTCCTCAGAAAAATGAACAAATCCGGTCCTCTCGTACGCGAAGATATTCCGCTGCCTCACTATCCTGAGCCACTTTTGGTGAGATTCTCATTTTGATTGTTGTAGCTTTCTGAATTCATTTGTTTTTCAGATTCCATTAGATTACATCGAAATCAGTATGAGGAAAGCGGGATATGACGTGGCAATGAGCGAAGGCAGTCTATTTCTCATGTCAAAAGCAGTGGTGAGCTTCGAAAACTCCAAAAAGTCGCAGAAGTCGGAAATTTAGGAGGAGTTTGCTCGAATTCTAATGCGCAGGACGATGAGAGACGGAATAGTCGACCTGAATTACGATGAAATGGCGGAATTCGTTCAAAATTCCGAATTCGAAATGCTGAAACGTGAGAATTCCGAAAGATCCTTTGAAATTTTCCAGTTTTCAGCGTTCTTTCCGCTGCGAATGTCCTTGGCCGAAGCTTTGAGACTCCGCGATGCTCAAAATGCACAAAATGCCCACAACACTCGATAATCTTGATCTCTTTCAAAATTTATTCATTTTCTGCAAGTTCGGCAAGTCAAACAAATAAACTTTTCCCTTCATCGAAAAGTAGCCGAGAGTGAAGAAGATCGAGGAGACGGCGAAAGCCACGAGTACTCCGACAGTTCCGCAGAGAGTCGCGCGGTGCTGAAAATGGAGAGATTTAAGAAGACGTCGGAAAGAGGATCAGGAGACTGACCGTTTTGTCGTGGAGCTGCTGGATGCTCTTTGAGTATTTCGGATGCGAAGTGTCAAAGTGCGGACGCTTCACAGTGCCAAATCCGTTTTCGGAAGCCTGGGGATCCTGCCTGGAACGGGATTTGCATTGGAGCGCGTTTCCCTCCGGCTCACATTTCAGACAGCTGAGTGTCACTTCTCTCCGGAGCGCCACTTTCGGCGCCTGCTCCGTTCGGAGTCATTGCGCTCGAGCTAGTTGCGGGCGACGCCATTCGAAGAGATTTGTTTCTGTATTTTCACGAAATAAATGGGAATTCCACTTAATCTTCCGTTTGTCACGTGTTCCTTTCCCATTATTTCACGTCTCCGGCACTGACTCAGGGGCGCGAAATTCGAAAACCGATCATTTTGTTTCCGGCGACTGAGGGGTGCACAAAATGACGATGTTCATTGCGTTCATACTTCTCGTCAACGCCTTCGTTCCTCTTTTGTTCCAGTGCGCTTCGAAAAAGAGACCGCCCGTTCAGCGGGTAAGCTCAATGGAGCGCACTTTCATCACCGACGGATTGCAGCCGACGAGATCGCAAAAGTCGAGCAGAGGCTCGCGGAGCACATCGAAATCGAGAAGATCGAGCAGATCGAGTCGCAGCAACAGCAGAAAATCCTCGAAATCTCGTTCCAAATCGGTCAAATCACGCAAATTGACCGAAAATCCGGCGAAAACTGTCAGCAACGTGGGAATTATCGATAGAGCGCACTTTCTCATCACGACTTCTTTCAGAAAAAGGTTCGAGCGGCGATTTTGGCCGATAAAAAGGCGGCGGAAGAGGCGGTGAAGCCGAAAAAAGTCGCTGCAAACGTTGGTCCCGTTGATTGCGAGGAGAGCAAGAAAATCTCGTACGCAAACATTCGGATTATCCCGCACGAGCTGAGTTTCCGTCAAATCGGCGGTCTGAAACACGTCAGAGTCAAGAATTCGACCGGAAAACGCATCGCTTACTTGGTGAAATGCTCGGATAACATGCTGTTCAGCATCAATCCCGTCTACGGAATCATCGAGCCCGATCGAGATGCTCAGATCAACATTCTGAGAGAGAACGGAGAGGCGAAACACGACAAGATTGTCGTCATCACCGCGCCGGTGAGTCCTTTTCCACCGAAACGAAACACTCTCGTCGTCCGCGCTCTAGCCCGCACCATTGCATAGTGGGCAGCGCGAGTCCGGTTTATGTCGGTACACGCGGGAGGCCTAGTGCGGCCAGCTCGTCGTCTCCGTATCGCTTCTTCGGCTTATTAGCTAAGATCAAAGTGTAGTATCTGTTCTTATCGTATTAACCTACGGTATACACTCTATCGAGTGTAATAAAGGTTATATGATTTTTGGAGAATAGGGAAGACTCGGGGCTTGCTCCGACTTCCCAAGGGTCGTCCCGGCGTTGCACTGCTGCCGGGCTCGGCCCAGTCCCCACAAGGGACAAAATGAGTTGAAATGGTGCATTTGTTTCAGCAACCTGATCGAATGAGAACTGCGGAGGAGACGTTCAATGAGATCTACAACGCGAACTCGCACGACTACAACATCAACGTGCTTCCAATCATGACGAACGAATAAAAAAATTGCGGGAATCGGAATTAACACCGTTTCAATCTTTTTAATAAAACTTTTTCGCTTTAATGCACTTGCCCCATGTTCTCAAAAAAGGGATTGTGGCAAGCTCCTCCCAATTTTGCAATTCTGTCGCATTTCAACGATTTCTGAGTTTTTCTGAGCAACGTAAAAGAAACTTCCGGGCCATCAAATATAGGACCACGTGTGTCGCGTGACAAACCAGAGGACACCTGTCCGTCAGAAGACGCTTCCGCCGACAGAGAGATGAGGACACGTGCCGAGAAGATGGCTGGAAGCTGATCGAAAATGGCCACGTGGACGGTCACAGATGTATTCGATTACTACGAATAGAAGACCGTACGTGACCTTACGTGACCTCGCGAAGTTTCTCGTGACCTCACGTGACTTGACATAGCTCCACGTGACCTCATGCGACCTTAATTGACTTTACTTTTCTTCCGTTTTTCTTATTGTTTTCCTCTCGAATTCTGAAAATATGCTTGGAGAACAAAAAAAAAGAGTTTTTGGATTAAAAAACACGTCACATTACTGCGAGGTCACGTAAGGTCACGTAAGTTCACGTGAGGTCACGTAAGTTCACTTAAGTTCACGTGAGGTCACGTAAGGTCACGTAAGGTCACGTAAGGTCACGTAAGTTCACGTGAGGTCACGTAAGTTCACGTGAGGTCACGTAAGTTCACTTAAGTTCACGTGAGGTCACGTAAGGTCACGTAAGGTCACGTAAGGTCACGTAAGTTCACGTGAGGTCACGTAAGGTCACGTAAGTTCACGTGAGGTCACGTGAGGTCACGTGAGGTCACGTGAGGTCACGTAAGTTCACGTAAGTTCACGTGAGGTCACGTGAGGTCACGTAAGGTCACGTAAGTTCACGTGAGGTCACGTAAGGTCACGTGAGGTCACGTAAGTTCACGTAAGGTCACGTAAAGTCACGTGAGGTCACGTAAGGTCACGTAAGTTCACGTGAGGTCACGTAAGGTCACGTAAGTTCACGTAAGTTCACGTGAGGTCACGTGAGGTCACGTGAGGTCACGTAAGTTCACGTGAGGTCACGTGAGGTCACGTGAGGTCACGTAAGTTCACGTAAGGTCACGTGAGGTCACGTGAGGTCACGTGAGGTCACGTAAGTTCACGTAAGGTCACGTGAGGTCACGTAAGTTAACTTAAGTTCACGTGAGGTCACGTGAGGTCACGTGAGGTCACGTAAGTTCACGTAAGGTCACGTGAGGTCACGTGAGGTCACGTAAGTTCACGTGAGGTCACGTAAGTTCACGTAAGTTCACGTGAGGTCACGTAAGTTCACGTGAGGTCACGTAAGGTCACTTAAGTTCACGTGAGGTCACGTGAGGTCACGTAAGTTCACGTGAGGTCACGTAAGTTCACGTGAGGTCACGTGAGGTCACGTAAGTTCACGTAAGTTTACGAAAGGTCACTTAAGTTCACGTGAGGTCACGTAAGTTCACGTAAGTTTACGAAAGGTCACTTAAGTTCACGTGAGGTCACGTAAGTTCACGTAAGTTCACGTGAGGTCACGTGAGGTCACGTAAGTTCACGTGAGGTCACGTGAGGTCACGTGAGGTCACGTGAGGTCACGTGAGGTCACGTAAGTTCACGTAAGTTCACGTAAGGTCACTTAAGTTCACGTGAGGTCACGTAAGTTCACGTAAGTTCACGTGAGGTCACGTGAGGTCACGTAAGTTCACGTAAGTTTACGAAAGGTCACTTAAGTTCACGTGAGGTCACGTAAGTTCACGTGAGGTCACGTGAGGTCACGTGAGGTCACGTGAGTTCACGTAAGTTTACGAAAGGTCACTTAAGTTCACGTGAGGTCACGTAAGTTCACGTGAGGTCACGTGAGGTCACGTGAGGTCACGTAAGTTCACGTAAGTTCACGTAAGGTCACGTGAGGTCACGTAAGGTCACGTAAGTTCACGTGAGGTCACGTAAGGTCACGTGAGGTCACGTAAGGTCACGTAAGTTCACGTGAGGTCACGTAAGGTCACGTGAGGTCACGTAAGGTCACGTAAGGTCACGTGAGGTCACGTGAGGTCACGTGAGGTCACGTGAGGTCACGTGAGGTCACGTGAGGTCACGTGAGGTCACGTAAGGTCACGTAAGTTCACGTGAGGTCACGTAAGGTCACGTAAGTTCACGTGAGGTCACGTGAGGTCACGTGAGGTCACGTAAGTTCACGTAAGTTCACGTGAGGTCACGTGAGGTCACGTAAGTTCACGTAAGTTCACGTGAGGTCACGTGAGGTCACGTGAGGTCACGTAAGTTCACGTAATGTCACGTAAGTTCACGTGAGGTCACGTAAGGTCACGTAAGTTCACGTGAGGTCACGTAAGGTCACGTAAGTTCACGTGAGGTCACGTGAGGTCACGTAAGTTCACGTGAGGTCACGTGAGGTCACGTAAGTTCACGTAAGTTCACGTGAGGTCACGTGAGGTCACGTGAGGTCACGTAAGTTCACGTAAGGTCACGTAAGTTCACGTGAGGTCACGTAAGGTCACGTAAGTTCACGTGAGGTCACGTATGTTCACGTGAGGTCACGTAAGGTCACGTAAGTTCACGTGAGGTCACGTGAGGTCACGTAAGTTCACATAAGTTCACGTGAGGTCACGTGAGGTCACGTAAGTTCACGTAAGTTCACGTGAGGTCACGTGAGGTCACGTGAGGTCACGTAAGTTCACGTAAGGTCACGTAAAGTCACGTGAGGTCACGTAAGGTCACGTAAGTTCACGTGAGGTCACGTAAGGTCACGTAAGTTCACGTGAGGTCACGTGAGGTCACGTAAGTTCACGTGAGGTCACGTGAGGTCACGTAAGTTCACGTAAGTTCACGTGAGGTCACGTGAGGTCACGTGAGGTCACGTAAGTTCACGTAAGGTCACGTAAGTTCACGTGAGGTCACGTAAGGTCACGTAAGTTCACGTGAGGTCACGTGAGGTCACGTGAGGTCACGTGAGGTCACGTAAGTTCACGTAAGTTCACGTGAGGTCACGTGAGGTCACGTAAGGTCACGTAAGTTCACGTGAGGTCACGTAAGGTCACGTAAGTTCACGTGAGGTCACGTAAGTTCACGTAAGTTCACGTGAGGTCACGTAAGTTCACGTAAGTTCACGTAAGTTCACGTGAGGTCACGTAAGGTCACGTAAGTTCACCTAAGGTCACGTAAGTTCACGTAAGTTCACGTGAGGTCACGTGAGGTCACGTAAGTTCACGTAAGTTCACGTAAGTTCACGTGAGGTCACGTGAGGTCACGTAAGTTCACGTGAGGTCACGTAAGGTCACGTAAGTTCACGTGAGGTTACGTAAGTTCACGTGAGGTTACGTAAGTTCACGTGAGGTCACGTAAAGTCACGTGAGGTCACGTAAGTTCACGTGAGGTCACGTAAGGTCACGTAAGTTCACGTGAGGTCACGTGAGGTCACGTGAGGTCACGTGAGGTCACGTAAGTTCACGTAAGTTCACGTGAGGTCACGTGAGGTCACGTAAGGTCACGTAAGTTCACGTGAGGTCACGTAAGGTCACGTAAGTTCACGTGAGGTCACGTAAGTTCACGTAAGTTCACGTGAGGTCACGTAAGTTCACGTAAGTTCACGTAAGTTCACGTGAGGTCACGTAAGGTCACGTAAGGTCACGTAAGTTCACGTAAGGTCACGTAAGTTCACGTAAGTTCACGTGAGGTCACGTGAGGTCACGTAAGTTCACGTAAGTTCACGTAAGTTCACGTGAGGTCACGTGAGGTCACGTAAGTTCACGTGAGGTCACGTAAGGTCACGTGAGGTCACGTAAGGTTACGTAAGTTCACGTGAGGTTACGTAAGTTCACGTGAGGTCACGTAAAGTCACGTGAGGTCACGTAAGTTCACGTAAGTTCACGTGAGGTCACGTGAGGTCACGTAAAGTCACGTGAGGTCACGTAAGTTCACGTAAGTTCACGTGAGGTCACGTGAGGTCACGTAAGTTCACGTGAGGTCACGTAAGGTCACGTAAGTTCACGTGAGGTTACGTAAGTTCACGTAAGTTCACGTGAGGTCACGTGAGGTCACGTAAGTTCAAGTAAGTTCACGTGAGGTCACGTAAGGTCACGTAAGTTCACGTGAGGTCACGTAAGTTCACGTAAGGTCACGTAAGTTCACGTGAGGTCACGTAAGGTCACGTAAGTTCACGTGAGGTCACGTAAGGTCACGAAAGTTCACGTGAGGTCACGTGAGGTCACGTAAGTTCACGTAAGTTCACGTGAGGTCACGTGAGGTCACGTAAGTTCACGTAAGTTCACGTGAGGTCACGTGAGGTCACGTGAGGTCACGTAAGTTCACGTAAGGTCACGTAAGTTCACGTAAGGTCACGTAAGTTCACGTGAGGTCACGTGAGGTCACGTAAGTTCACGTAAGTTCACGTGAGGTCACGTAAGTTCACGTGAGGTCACGTAAGGTCACGTGAGGTCACGTGAGGTCACGTGAGGTCACGTAAGGTCACGTAAGTTCACGTGAGGTCACGTGATGTCACGTAAGTTCACGTAAGTTCACGTGAGGTCACGTAAGTTCACGTAAGTTCACGTTAGTTCACGTAAGGTCACGTAAGGTCACGTAAGTTCACGTAAGTTCACGTGAGGTCACGTAAGGTCACGTAAGTTCACGTGAGGTCACGTGATGTCACGTAAGTTCACGTAAGTTCACGTGAGGTCACGTAAGTTCACGTAAGTTCACGTTAGTTCACGTAAGGTCACGTAAGGTCACGTAAGTTCACGTAAGTTCACGTGAGGTCACGTAAGGTCACTTAAGTTCACGTGAGGTCACGTGAGGTCACGTAAGTTCACGTGAGGTCACGTAAGGTCACTTAAGTTCACGTGAGGTCACGTGAGGTCACGTAAGTTCACGTGAGGTCACGTAAGTTCACGTAAGTTCACGTGAGGTCACGTGAGGTCACGTAAGTTCACGTAAGTTTACGAAAGGTCACTTAAGTTCACGTGAGGTCACGTAAGTTCACGTAAGTTTACGAAAGGTCACTTAAGTTCACGTGAGGTCACGTAAGTTCACGTAAGTTCACGTGAGGTCACGTGAGGTCACGTAAGTTCACGTGAGGTCACGTGAGGTCACGTGAGGTCACGTGAGGTCACGTGAGGTCACGTAAGTTCACGTAAGTTCACGTAAGTTCACGTAAGGTCACTTAAGTTCACGTGAGGTCACGTAAGTTCACGTGAGGTCACGTGAGGTCACGTAAGTTCACGTAAGTTTACGAAAGGTCACTTAAGTTCACGTGAGGTCACGTAAGTTCACGTGAGGTCACGTGAGGTCACGTGAGGTCACGTAAGTTCACGTAAGTTTACGAAAGGTCACGTGAGGTTACGTAAGTTCACGTAAGTTCACGTGAGGTCACGTGAGGTCACGTAAGGTCACGTAAGTTCACGTGAGGTTACGTAAGTTCACGTGAGGTTACGTAAGTTCACGTGAGGTCACGTAAAGTCACGTGAGGTCACGTAAGTTCACGTAAGTTCACGTGAGGTCACGTGAGGTCACGTAAGTTCACGTAAGTTCACGTGAGGTCACGTGAGGTCACGTAAGTTCACGTGAGGTCACGTAAGGTCACGTAAGTTCACGTGAGGTTACGTAAGTTCACGTAAGTCCACGTGAGGTCACGTGAGGTCACGTAAGGTCACGTAAGTTCACGTGAGGTCACGTAAGGTCACGTGAGGTCACGTAAGGTCACGTAAGGTCACGTGAGGTCACGTGAGGTCACGTGAGGTCACGTGAGGTCACGTGAGGTCACGTAAGGTCACGTAAGTTCACGTGAGGTCACGTAAGGTCACGTAAGTTCACGTGAGGTCACGTGAGGTCACGTAAGGTCACGTAAGTTCACGTGAGGTCACGTAAGGTCACGTAAGTTCACGTGAGGTCACGTAAGTTCACGTAAGTTCACGTGAGGTCACGTAAGTTCACGTAAGTTCACGTAAGTTCACGTAAGTTCACGTGAGGTCACGTAAGGTCACGTAAGTTCACGTAAGGTCACGTAAGTTCACGTAAGTTCACGTGAGGTCACGTGAGGTCACGTAAGTTCACGTGAGGTCACGTAAGGTCACGTAAGTTCACGTGAGGTTACGTAAGTTCACGTGAGGTTACGTAAGTTCACGTGAGGTCACGTAAAGTCACGTGAGGTCACGTAAGTTCACGTAAGTTCACGTGAGGTCACGTGAGGTCACGTAAAGTCACGTGAGGTCACGTAAGTTCACGTAAGTTCACGTGAGGTCACGTGAGGTCACGTAAGTTCACGTGAGGTCACGTAAGGTCACGTAAGTTCACGTGAGGTTACGTAAGGTCACGTAAGTTCACGTGAGGTCACGTGAGGTCACGTAAGGTCACGTAAGTTCACGTAAGTTCACGTGAGGTCACGTAAGGTCACGTAAGTTCACGTAAGGTCACGTAAGTTCACGTGAGGTCACGTAAGGTCACGTAAGTTCACGTGAGGTCACGTGAGGTCACGTGAGGTCACGTAAGGTCACGTAAGTTCACGTAAGTTCACGTGAGGTCACGTGAGGTCACGTAAGGTCACGTAAGTTCACGTGAGGTCACGTGAGGTCACGTGAGGTCACGAAAGGTCACTTAAGTTCACGTAAGTTCACGTGAGGTCACGTAAGGTCACGTGAGGTCACATGAGGTCACGTGAGGTCACGTAAGGTCACGTGAGATCACGTAAGGTCACGTAAGGTCACGTGAGGTCACGTGAGGTCACGTAAGGTCACGTGAGGTCACGTGAGGTCACGTGAGGTCACGTAAGGTCACGTGAGATCACGTAAGGTCACGTAAGGTCACGTGAGGTCACGTGAGGTCACGTGAGGTCACGTGAGGTCACGTGAGGTCACGTAAGGTCACGTAAGTTCACGTGAGGTCACGTAAGGTCACGTAAGTTCACGTGAGGTCACGTGAGGTCACGTAAGGTCACGTAAGTTCACGTGAGGTCACGTAAGGTCACGTAAGTTCACGTGAGGTCACGTAAGTTCACGTAAGTTCACGTGAGGTCACGTAAGTTCACGTAAGTTCACGTAAGTTCACGTAAGTTCACGTGAGGTCACGTAAGGTCACGTAAGTTCACGTAAGGTCACGTAAGTTCACGTAAGTTCACGTGAGGTCACGTGAGGTCACGTAAGTTCACGTAAGTTCACGTAAGTTCACGTGAGGTCACGTGAGGTCACGTAAGTTCACGTGAGGTCACGTAAGGTCACGTAAGTTCACGTGAGGTTACGTAAGTTCACGTGAGGTTACGTAAGTTCACGTGAGGTCACGTAAAGTCACGTGAGGTCACGTAAGTTCACGTAAGTTCACGTGAGGTCACGTGAGGTCACGTAAAGTCACGTGAGGTCACGTAAGTTCACGTAAGTTCACGTGAGGTCACGTGAGGTCACGTAAGTTCACGTGAGGTCACGTAAGGTCACGTAAGTTCACGTGAGGTTACGTAAGGTCACGTAAGTTCACGTGAGGTCACGTGAGGTCACGGAAAGTCACGTAAGTTCACGTAAGTTCACGTGAGGTCACGTAAGGTCACGTAAGTTCACGTAAGGTCACGTAAGTTCACGTGAGGTCACGTAAGGTCACGTAAGTTCACGTGAGGTCACGTGAGGTCACGTGAGGTCACGTAAGGTCACGTAAGTTCACGTAAGTTCACGTGAGGTCACGTGAGGTCACGTAAGGTCACGTAAGTTCACGTGAGGTCACGTGAGGTCACGTGAGGTCACGAAAGGTCACTTAAGTTCACGTAAGTTCACGTGAGGTCACGTAAGGTCACGTGAGGTCACGTGAGGTCACGTGAGGTCACGTAAGGTCACGTGAGATCACGTAAGGTCACGTAAGGTCACGTGAGGTCACGTGAGGTCACGTAAGGTCACGTGAGGTCACGTGAGGTCACGTGAGGTCACGTAAGGTCACGTGAGATCACGTAAGGTCACGTAAGGTCACGTGAGGTCACGTGAGGTCACGTGAGGTCACGTAAGGTCACGTGAGGTCACGTAAGGTCACGTAAGGTCACTTAAGGTCGCGGGAGGTCACGTAAGGTCACGTAAGGTCACGTGAGGTCACGTGGTCTATGTACCTGATCATTCGCTGTTTTTCATCCCATTTCCCCATATACCATTTTCACATCCAATTTATTGATAGAAACGGAAGTCAGGCGGGAGTGGTCACTTGTTTTGAAAATATATTTTTTTGGAAACAAGGTTTATTTACAATCGTACTCGAAAGTTATTCTCAATGTCTCTCCTTCATGACAACTCGGAAATTCTTCGCTTTCATCGTGACTCCGCATTCTTTTTCGATGGACGGCGACGGGTTCGACGGGTGAAGCGAGATGTCGAACTGGTTGAAAAGGTTGACGAAAAAGAGGAAGAGCTCCATTCGGGCGAGTCCCTCGCCGAGACATTGCCGTTTTCCGATCGAGAACGGAACGAGCTCTTCCACCTTTTTCAGACTTCCATCCGATTCCAGGAATCGTTCCGGACGGAATTCCAGTGGCTCCGGGAAGATCTGAAAGGGTTTCAGAAGTTTCGAGCCTCTTCTAGTTGTCTCGGATTCACCTCAGGATCGTACAAAACGGTGCTGATTTGAGGCGTGATTACGGTATCTTTGGGTATTTTGAATCCGGCGACTTCCACGTCGGCAGTCGTCGTTCGCGACAAATTCATCGGAAGCAGGTTGGCGAGACGTTGCGTTTCCTGGAAACTTTTAAAGAGAAATTGAGTGATTCCAAGAAACTGAAGGTTGGTTTTCAATTCTATGCTCACGTTGATGGTGGCGTTGCAGTAGTTGAGCTTGTTTCTGTCGCTCGTCGTGATGATCCGATCGCTTCCGACCACCTGATCGAGCTCCTCGTACACTTTGCGGAGCACTTCCGGATTCAGGAGCACGTAGAGCAGGGACCAGTAGATGGTGTTCGAAGTGGTCTCCATGCCGGCGACCCACAGATCGAAGCACACCGAATCGAGTTGCTCCAATCTGAGAATGACTCTGAAACTGTCTGGGATAGGGCGAGCTCACTCGAATCCGCCAAAGTCCTTCTCGTGCTCGTGCTTCTTCCGTTCTTTCAGAAACGCCTCGACGTAGTCCGAATAGTCGTCCGAGTCGTAGTCGATGTGGGCGAGTCTCTCCATCGCCTGCTTCCGGAACATCTTCATCAGACCCACCCAGTTCTCCATCACAACTGAAAACAGACCCTTCGTCTCAGAGTTGAATGTGCCGAACTGACCATTCTTGAACTTGCTCAGAATCGGAAAGTTTCCGAGCCACGGATACATTCCGATGATCCCACCGATCGGCTCCGCCGCCATTTTGAAGTGCTTGTTCATTCGTCCCTTCAGCTCCAGAAACTCTTCCATATTCGACTGAAAGACATGAAAATTGGGAAGCGAAACCGATAGTTTCACAAAGGTGCCCTCAACATGCGAAAGTTGGGTCGGGTCCACTTAAATTTTTCGATTCCTGACCTCATCGTATCGATATCCGAAGAGCAACGAGTTGATGATGGATCCGATGCACGCGTCGAAGATGTTCTGCATGTCGACGTCGTCTGGAGACACACGAATCCGCTCGATCATCGTTGTCACCTCTCCGAGCACCTGCAGACCATCGTCTCATCCAAGAGCAACACCTCCTTTCTCTCTCTCTCCGAACCTTCTCCTCCATCAGATTCTTGCCCAGCCCAAAGTCTCGGAGGATGTGGAGGGCGAATCGTCGCTGCTGAACCCATCTCTCGCCGTGCGATTCGATTATCCCGTACGCGCCTTCTGCAACATTCTATTGAATCGAGAGAGAAAGAAAGAACCGACTTCTGATCTCGATCGAAATCGGAAAGTCGGGTCTTCCGACGAAGTTGGCTCCGTCCTTGATGAAGTGCTGCTTGATTAGTTTCCAATCCGACACGTTCACCATCGGCAAGTGAGCCATCCAGAAAGTGTAGACGGGCCCGTACTTTTCTCTGCAAGAACACGAATTCCATGAGAGGACGTTCATTGCATCATTTGAAAGATCTTGAAAACTTTAGTCTTTTTCTATCTTTGATCATTCTCATAGGATGCAGTGCAAAGAAGTTGGGACCAGTTTAGTCTCGCAGTCACGTACTTGAGTCTCTCGAACATTTTGTAGCCGGGCTTCACGTCGTCAGTCATCAGATACAAGTTTCCGAGAAGTGGCAGCGGAATCGGCCCTTCAATTCGGTCTTCGACTCTTCCATTTTCAATTCGAACTCTCACCTGGCGGCAAATTCCTGCGACGCCAATAAAGTAGGTCAAATAGGTAGACCAAAAAGATGGCGACAAGTATGAGAAAGATCATTTTGGACTGAAACTGAGAGTAATGCGTGTGTGTGAGAGAGAGTGGAAGAGTAAAAAGTGTCTAGTTGGTCTTATTTATACTCTCCTCTACCTCTACCTCTCTCTCTCTCTCTCTTTCTCGAGAATACAAACACACATTTTCAGTGGAGGATCGAGAGAGTCAGAGATCGCTTGTCTTTCCGTCTCGCGACACACTCTTTTTCTCTCGCACTCTCTCGTTTCCCAGTGCTATTTCGTCGCGAGGTGACACAAAACTTAAGCAGAAACCATGAAAGTGGGAGGGCTGCGACACAATCGGACACTCGTCAACTGATAACGAGAGGAACGAAAGGAGATGATAAATGGGTCAATTTCAGACGGTTTTGCGGTCGGAAAACAGGGACGCCGCGAACTCGAAGAAGAGGAGAGGTGTTCGAGGTTGCCGCTAGAGCGCGTTCCCTTTTTCAACCGTTTCAGAGAAGCTCCAAACGGGTGAGCCTCGCTGTTTGAGACGAGGCATGTCGAAAATCGAATATCTTCAATTCGATTCGGCCCGTGACAGTTCTGTCAGAAACTTTTTCAGAGAAAAAGTTTTTTCTCCGACGATGCAAATGCGCTCCACTGCTCCACAGTTCGTTCATGCTGAGAATCGCGCTCCACTGCACTTTTATGTAAACTGCGTCTCCTCAAATTATACACTCTTTCGTTTCTCTGCGTCTCCACCAGGAAATAGAGAAAGTGCGATGGAGCGAGGTTCTCTCATCCATTGTTCTCGAAACAACTGAGAAAAAGAAGTTTTCTTGTTCAGGCGGGTCCGTAAATCGACACCAAATCGTCTCTTCCCCGCGAGACCGCCCTCATTCGGTGTTTTTCGAGTACGAGGCTCAACTTTTCAAGAAAAAAAGATAGTACTGTTTCTTCACAAGTTCACAGAAAGCATGAAAAACTCTGGAAAAGAGTGAGGCAGTTTCCCATTTGTCTTCCAGAACATTCCAATACTTTCAGCATTTGTTGGTGTGGCTAAATACTTCCGGCGGCGCTTCGATCTGTGTGATTCCGACGGGCCGAAATGCTCGCGAGCGGGTGGTCAGTGCTGCTGCTGCTGCGAGCCGAAGGAGCCTAATCTGTCAGTCGGGGCGAAGGGGAACGCGAACCTCAAACACAAAGCGCTCTTGTGTGCTCAATTTGGACTCTCTCTCTCCCTCGGGTTGTGCTCTCCGGCTCCTTTTGTTTATGCTCACTTCGAGAGCCCACCCTCACTTTCTGCTCTTTCTGATGTCATCTCTGGAATTTCGTCTGAAAATCGAGAAACAGAGAGATCAAGAGAGAGAGAAAGAGAGAGGGGGGTGCAGAAAGTTTCCGTTTTTCGAAATGTGCGAACCAATCGGGGCGACTGTTTGTCTTTCCGTATCGAATTTCCGCTTGGAGGCGCTAATTCGCAAAGAGCTCTCGCCTCTCTCGGTTCACGATTCCTCTTCGCTGACCGTTCTCCCCCATACAACTTTTCTTTGTTTTAGTCGACTCTCTCTCTTTCTCTCTCTCTCTCTTTCTCTGTTTCAGTCTCGACTCTTTTTTTTCAAAATCTTTTTTTTTTCATATAATTTCCGAAGAACTGAACAACCAATCGTGTTTTTTTCTACAGTTTTCCATTCCGATTAGCTGGATTTTTTTTTTTCAAAAAAAAAAACAGTTTCAAAATGACATGATATTTATTTATGTCTACGAGAAAATTGTTAGCAATTTCGATCTGAGATTGAAAGATTCGCGTTTTTTTTTCCCGAAAATTTTCGAAAATTCAAAAGATTTATTCTTGAAGCTCCTTCTTGTTTTCTCGACTTTCACATTGATTCTGCCATTTTTTTTTTGGTTTTTATGAAAATATAAATTTTTTAAAAAAATTCCTCGATTTCAAAGAATTTCCGAAAAACTGACAAAAAGTTGGTAATTCAAACAAAAAAAAACGGTTTCAAAGTTTCGAGTTACAATTAGAAATTGGTTTTCTTTTCTCGATAACGGGTTCAAAGTCTTTTCTGTCAAACCCTGATTTGCGGTTTTTCAAAAAAAAAAAATTATTTAAATTCAAAGATTTGTTATTTTTCACGGAGCTCCTCTTCGTTTTCTCATCATTCAATCACTTTTTACCTCTTCAAAATGTTTTTCGTCAATTCTGAGAGCCGATTTCAGATGGGTCACTTTCAGTTTTTTCAAGAATCTTTTGTTTTTTTCCAAGAGAAGTGGCCAATTATTGACAGTTTGAGTTCTCTTTTATCCCTGTTTCAATTTCTCTTTTAGAATCCATCACACCTGTACCATGTGTTACATACTTTTATCATTCCTGAAACCAATTGTTCTAAAAATGATGACTCAGTGAAATCAGAACAGTTCATGGGATCCCTCCGAGGTTCTCTCTCTCTCTCTCTCTCTCTCTCTCTCTCTCTCTCTCTCTCTCTCTCTCTCTCTCTCTTCTTCTTCTTCTTCAGTTTGTGGTCTCTCGGTTACTAAGCCGTTGCTCGGCGAGCTTAACAATGTTTGGCAAGGTGCCAGCCGTTCGACACGTCCGTTTTCCCGCCCCTCCTAAGACAGTGCCTTGCAGTGCAAATAAACAGATTTGATAGGGAGCAAAGAGCTGACTGGTTCTACTCTGTACACTATCGAGAATAGGACAAGGATGAATTGAAAATGACAGAATCTCACTGAAACTGATGGGAAGAGTGTGTGTTTCACTGGAAATCTCAGTTTCAAACAGTCCCCTTCTCGTGTCTGATTCTTCCGCCTGCAATAAACTTGATCAGAAGTAAAAAGTGAGGCGGTAGTGGAATAGGAAGAACATTCCAATAATTACACATGTTTTTGAAACGGTGATGCCTTTTTTTGGGACTGTGCGGTCGAATCCGGGGAGACACGATTTTCTATCGGAAGCTGAACTGTCGTTCCGTTGAAGAGATAAATTTGAAACCGAGAAAGTTTCTCATAGGGTTTCAGTGTCTTTCGAGGCAGCAGCGAGCATGCTCTCTCAGTTCATTCTGAAACTGTTGCGTAGATGTTCAACTCCCTCCAACTTTCCCGCACACATTATGCGTGTTTTCGCAGTGTTTGCCGTTCATGCGCTGTGCCTCCTCCGTTGGCTGCTCCGTGTTCGGTGGTTTTCAATTAAACATGTATTCGAACCATATTTTTGAAGTAGACGAGTTCGTGCTCGCTTTCGGCCCCCCTCTTCCTCTCTGAACTGTCTGTATTTGTGCGCATTCACGTGAGTCTGCGTCTCTCGGTCGACAATGCTCTCTCGCTCTTTCGATCCGACTCCAAGTGACCCCCCGCACCTCGCCTCTTCAACCTGAAAAGAGAAAGAGAGAGAGAGAGAGAGAGAGAGAGAGAGAGAGAGAGAGAGAGAGAAAGAGAGAAAGAGTCTCCAAATAAATACAGTATACGGCGAGTTGACCGACCCCAAAGCGAAAGAGAGAAACTGATTGACTTTAGCCGCTTCGACCCCAAACACAGATAGCCGATCGACCCCCTTTATCTCGTTCTCTTTCCTTTTCGCTTCGTATCAATTTCCTCGTTTCTCCGCCCTCTCCAATCGATTTGAAATCTGAAATTGAGTCGAATGGGCGGAGCCAAAAGAAGCTCCGCCCACTATACTTTCAAGTGAGAAAACAATTTTTTCCCGTTTCGAATGATAGTCATTAACAACACATGTTCGTTGGAGTGGTTAATGTCCAGCTTCTTTAGGAATCGCTTCCCAAAACTCTGCTCATTTCGTCCGATCTCTTTGCTCATTTTCCGAATCTTTTCGTCAAACATTTCTATTTCTGATGGCACCCATGTCTTCTGACCCTTTCTTGTCCTCCTCCTCCCGCTCCTTCTCCGTTCGTACACACCTAATCGCCGCCGGCTCATCCCTTTTGCTCGCTCGTGTGCTCCGTCGCAATATACAGAAGTTGCTCGGCCGCCTAATCTCCTTTTGTGCTCTCTCTTCTTTTGCATGTCTTCTTCTTTTTCTTCGTCGTTCCGTCGTTGTTTGACCTGTATACCAGCCTGTTTTCCGAAATTCCATCAGCTTTCTCTTCGCCATATTCCGCGAGCATTTCTATTGCTTGATCTAGTTCTCTCGATTCTCAAATCTTCAATAACTTTTCATTCGAAATTCCCTCTCAATCCATGTACCTTGAACAAGGTCCCCGAAGTTGTTCAACTTTGACCGGGTATATCTCGAAACCTGAAATAGTTATGAAAAAGTGGTCAACTACAAAAACGTGGGTAATTTTACGTTGATCATGTTTGTAGTTGACAACTTTCTCATAACTCTTCTAGTTTCAGAGATATTCCAGTTTGAAGTTGATCACTAGCCTTGTTTCATGGTAGTTCCAGTTTCACGTTTTCATCAATCTCACTAGGTCAATTTTCTCTCAATTTACGAGAAGTTTCTTTTAAAAACTCAAAGAAGCCAGAAAAAACTTTGCAAAGTTTCCGTATCGATTGATCTTGGTGAAAACCTTCAAAAGTTCCGAAGAGTCCGAAATGTATTTTCGAGACAATTCCCAGACAAGACATCTTCCGTTCCCTTGTTTTCTGTTTCAATTGAGCCCCCAAAATAGGTTACGTGCTCACTGGAAAAAGAAGAACAATGCTCGCGCGCGCACAATTAGGAAACCTAATCCCTGTTTTCTCATTCTCAAAATGACCTCGAAAGGCGTTGAAGGAGATAGTTTCTCTCGCTTTTCGTTCGTTCGCGACCGCGCGCGCGCGCGCGCGCGAAGAATCGTTTTGTTGTCTTTCCTTTTTGCTCTGCTCATTAGAGGAGCCAGCGTAACTGTATTTACCTTTTGACCAGAGCAGACTCCTTGCGCACGTATACTTTCGCGTCCGAAATCAGCGCCATCTTCGGAAATAGTGTGCGAAGTGAGGAAGACGCGCGCGCGCAGACAATGGGCGAGCGAGCGAGAAAAAAAGGCGAGGTGAAGAGACACTTTTGGCCTTGTTCGCGGCCCGTGTCCCGTTGTTTCAAAAACATGACTCGAAGAGAGAGCACTCTTCACTCTCGAGAGCCACCCCACAGAGTCCTGCTTCTTCTTGTTCCCACACTGCATCCTTACAGTAATCGATCCCTCTTCTGGGATCGTCCCGAGACGGGAAGAGATTGAGAGAGAGCCCCCCTCCTTTTTTGTTTGAGCACGCCCTTCCGTGAGCTCATTTCGCCACTTTCTCTCTCTCTCTCTCTCTTTCTCTCTCTCTCTCTCTCTCTCTCTCTCTGTCACTGATACTATCCCCCCCCCCCCGCTTCCTGTGCACAAATAAATGAATTATACTATAGGAACAGTGTCTAGAGATTGATTCCACGCGTCCCCCCCCCCTTTCTAACTTTCTTCCATTTACTGCTATGGAAGTACCACTCCGAACTCACAAACTCACTCATTTTCGTTTTCAAAGTCCCTTCTTCCAGATTTGAAGATTGATTGAATAGTGTGAACTTTCCGGGCCGTTTTCAGTTGAAAGAGAGCCTCCAGTCTAGTGATCAACTTCAAACTGAAATATCTCTGAAACTAGCAGAGTTCTGAAAAAGTTGTCAACTACAAACATGATCACCGTTCAATTTCCCATGTTTTTGTAGTTGACCACTTTTTTTTTAACTATGTCAGTTTCGGAGATATACCCTGTCAAAGTTGAACAACTTCAGCAGGACCACAATGTCCAAAGCACTTTTTCTGAATTATCTGAAACACAAAAAAAAACTTAACTTTTCTCTGTTTCAAGTGCATGTTTTTCTAAAAAATGCATTTCCAACAAATTCGCATTTTGGTGTTTTTTACCATCTTCTTCCGGACCCTAATTTTGCATTTCAAAGTGCCCTTTTCTCTCTGAAAAAACGTCTCAATCTGAAGAGTCTTCTAACTTCGAATCGCAGTTTCTCTTCTCATGCCTCTCTTCTTTTCAGTAATCGACCCGCCCGTGCCGTGTTCGCATCCCCCGAGAGAGACTCCTCTCACATGAAGAATGATGCGAGATCGACGTCGTTCTCCGTCCCTTCTTCCGATCCTTCGCACTCTTCCGATCCTTCTCGCCCTTCCGATCGTCCTCTGCCAGAACGTCGTCGATCAGCCGATCCCGTCGAACTATGCGCCCGTCCTTCAAGTCTCCTCCACCGAGGGCTTTCTGGCTGAAACCGCTGAAATCGGCACGACGGTGCGCGTCTCGCCCAACATGCAGTCCGAGTCACTTCAGATTCTCGTCAACGACGATGACTTGGTAAGAATGAACCGGTGTCGTCGCTCGACGAAACCATTAGAGAATGAGAGTGGAATCGACGTTTTCAGCAACCCGGAATGCCTCCCGCCACGTATCAGTACATCCTGACTGGGTTGGGAGCCACCATTTTCGCAGTCGATCAGAGAGGATACGTCTATCTGAACGTGCCGAAGATCGACGCGGATCCGCCGAACCCTTCGACTTATCAGCTCAACGTGAGTTTGAGCAACTTTTCTAGCTGTGCCCAACTAGATTTCACGATTTCCTGGAGATACATCTTGATCCCTTTTTGATGCGCTTCCAACGAGAATTGTCAACTTTCCCTCCAAAACCTTTCGTTTCCAGGTGGAAGCGCGCGAAGTGAACACTCTGCCGACACGTCGCAGCGAGCCCGTCACCATCACCATCCACATTCTCGACGTCAACGACAACTCGCCGCAGTTCGAGCAGCCCATCTACATGGCCAACACGACGGCCGACGGCGAAGAGCGCGACGTCGTGAAGGTGGTGGCGACGGACGTCGACTCGGGAGCATTCGGACAGGTGTCCTACTCGATTGCTCAGGTGAGCTCTCAACTCTTCATCAACTACCGTATTCTCAATACTTTGCAGGTGACGAACGGTGCCGAGGACAAGTTCCGATACGAGCCGGCGACGAACATGCTGCTCGCGACGGGCTCGCTGACTCCGGGCGAGCGCTATCAGGTGGTGATCGAGGCGACGGACGGCGGCGGCCGCAGCTCGCAGGCCATCGTCATCGTGCTCGCCACCGACCCGTCGCAGATGACGTTCAGCTCGCTGGCACCGCTTCCTGGAATGGAGACGTTCCTGCCGAACCCGATGGCCGTGGCCACCACTCCGGGAACTCTGGTCACTAGCGCAGGTTTTGACACACTTCTTCTCACTCTTCTTCAATCTTCGAGAACTTCCAGAATCCGAAGAGACGATCCAGACGTTTGTGACGGAAGTGAACGAGAACACGCCGTCGAACACGGTCGTCGTGTCGCTCGGCGGCGACGATTCGAGCCATCTGACCTACTTTAACATTGTCGGCGGCAACGAGGAGGGCAAGTTCGCCATCGACGACATGTGAGTCGGGGAAACACTGGGACATGGAAGAGGGTCGAACTTTGATAGTTGAAGAGAGTCGAATCACAGAACAGACAGAAAGTTTTGAGAAATGGATGATGTCATGCTTGCAGGGGCACAATTGTGACGGCCGACGAGCTGGACCGCGAGAAGACGGCGATGTACTCGTTGCAAGTGGAGACGCGCTCTCGCAACCCCGATCAGCACCTCTATTGGACTCTTGTCCAGGTGACAGTGATGGATGTGAACGACAACGCGCCCGTCTTCACCGATCCGCAGCCGATCCGTTTGAGGCTGAGCATCGACGACATCGAGCAGCTGACGGCGAATATGATCATCGGAAAGATTGGTGTGGAGGACGCGGACGCCGACGACAACGGACGGCTCGAGCTGAGGATCATGCCGCCGCACAACAAGTGAGTGGCAGAGATTGGGAAGGGAAGACGTTCGTCTCTTGCAGATTGTTCGCCGTTTCGAACGAGGGAATTCTGAGTGTGAACGGCGACTTCACCGCGTCGCACTTCGGAGAGCACGAGCTGACTCTCGTGGCCAGAGACCACGGAGAGCCCTCTCTCGAGACACGGGCTCGCGTGCAGATCTCCATCTTCGGCACACTCATCACGATGGCCACAGTTGCACCGACAGTCAGTGGAACAGAAGAGAATGAGTCAGTCTGACTAGAAGAAGTTACAGAACGAGGTGTTCGAGTACACGTCGTCAGTGGAGGAGGAGCCGCGAACGGGCACTCCGGACGAGCAGCTGCAGACGGTGACGATGTCGCCGTCGGTGAAGAATCAGGTGCCGCAGCAGGTGTTCTCCTCTTTCCCGACGTCTTCTGTCGAGACCTCGGCGCAGCCCGAGTTCCCGCAATTCCCCACTTTCCCCACTCTCAGCCCCCATCCTCAGGTACGCTCTTTTTCGTTTGCACTCTGTTTCCAAGAGAGGAGTAAAGTAGGAAAAGTGATTGAAAAGAGTGTGTAAAGTCTCTGAAACTGTAGTATTTTCTAGCTCCAAACCAATCTCATTTTCAGTTTTATTCAGATTCCAACCCCCCATTTTTCAGTTTCTCATTTCCCCGTTTTGTTTTCGCTTCCAAAAACCACGCTTTCTTTCCATTCTTTCCCCCCTCATTTTCTCAGTTCTACTCCTTTTTGTCAGATCGACGAGGAAACCGAGGAGGAAGAGGAGGAGTACCCGGATGCTCCGGTGCCCCAGCAGCCGCCGGCTACCGTATCCCCTGACTACTCGGAAGAGTATCAGCCAGAGGCGAGTAGTAGCACGCAGCCACCCGACACCACGACGTCAACCCTCTCGACGTCTTCCGAGACAGAAGCCGAGTCGTCCGTCGAGGAGCCATCTCCTTCCGCTCCCTTCTCTCCCTCCACTTTTGCACCCGACTCCTCCTCCTCCTCCGAATCACTTCCACCTCCACCTCCTCCTCCGTTCACCGAGAATGAGCTGAGCATCGAGACGACTGTCACCGAGCCCCCACAGTTCACATTCACCACGTTGGAGCCCCGCCCGGAGCTCCCGAACGCACCGAAGAGCCACGAGAATGAAGCAGAGCGAGAAGAGCCGGAAGAAGAGAGCAGTCAGGTAGTCGTCGACTCGAGCATGCACCTCCTTCCGCCTCACTGCCGCACTCGACCACTAACCCATTTAGATATCAAAGACGAATTGATTTGTGGAATGCTTTCTTATCGCTTGATTGGGATTCGAGAGGGGGCGAAGGTGAAAATGCGCTCTGATGGAATCCCTAAAGGGGAGGCTCAAAAAGTACTGTATCGAAATGAGAACAACACTTGGTTTCGCAGTCTCTGCTGTTGCTTTCAAAGTTTCCAGCACTTCCAGCATTCCGAGTCTTCTCAACGGAGCGCACTTTCTCCTTTCTCCCCAAACTCTCACCTCTTCTTCTCTCCCCAGTCTCCTCTAATCCCGCCCGTTTCCAGGAAATCCCGACCCATCCTCCGCTTCCGACGACGACGACGCCGTTCTCTCCGATTCCGACGCTTCCGCCGTCGACTCTTCCTCCCGCTCCTCCCAAAATCCGCCTCGCTCCCGTCTTCAAACCGTCTCAAATCACCGTCCAAATCGACGAGAACGAGTCGCAGGTGGAGATCACGAAGGCGCACGCCACGTATCCGGACGGCCTGCCCGGCACCATCACCTACGTCCTGCACAAGGGCGACCCGAGCCTGTTCTCCGTCTCCTCCTACTCCGGATCCATCAATCTGCTCAGACCGCTCGACGCCGAGTCCAACTCCACCGTCACCATTCAAGTCTCCACTTCCGAAGTGAGATTTAGTGTTTCAGCTTGATTGAATAGCTCCAAGTTCAGGCGCAAACGATGGAAGTGGATCCGAAGTTGGCGCACTTTGTGAGCGTCACCATCAACGTCGCCGACAAAAACGACTGGATACCGAACTTTGAGAGCGGCTCGTACGAGTTCGACGTCAAAGAGGACACTCTCCCCGGCACCATCGTCGGACAAGTCAACGCGTTCGATCAGGACAGGGACGTGAGTCGGACACTGTCTGAGTTCACAAAGTGAGAAACGCGTTTCAGGACCCGAACAACCGTATCCGGTATCGATTGCTCTCGGCCGGCGGTCTCGAGGCGCACTTCAATGTGAACGCCGAGAGCGGACTCATCACGCTCGCGAGACCCATCGACGCTTTCGCCGGCGAGAAGATCACGGTACGTCTTGGTGAACGAAATGATAATTAAAGACATAATAAAAGGAAACAGGAAATCTTAAAACATTCTGTGCACTTCGTGAAACAGAAAAGTCATGACATCACTTTTGAATGAGGATTTTACCGTGGGCTCATAGGATTGAACACATCTGCACCAAGTAAAGAGACTAACTGGAAATTTGTAGCGTTAACTGCAGAAAAAGAAGAAGCAAATGATGTGTAGATGTGTTGAAACAGTGATTTCCTTTTTCTTGCAGCTGCGAATCGAAGGCGCCGACAGCGGCATGGCTCCGTTATCGTCGACGACCGCCGTGCTCATCAACGTCGTCGCCACGTCGTCGCACCTGATTCCGGACGCGTCGCCCGTCTCGAACTCGCCGAACGAGGGCGAGCTGCAGTTCAGCCTCCGCAACTACACGTGAGATCCCATCGCACTCCTCCCGCCCCTCACTTTTCCGATTCGTTTCAGTGCTTCGGTGTCCGAGGCGGTGCGTCCTCCGCACCTCGTGCAGGTGTTGTCCGTGATGAATAAGCCCGTCGACACTCGATTCATCATCTGCAACATCGTGTCGGGCAACTATCGCGGCGCGTTCGGAGTGACTGCCGGGAACGACGGAAACTGCGAGCTGCGCACTCAGATGGAGCTGGACAGAGAGACTGTCGAGAGGTAGGAATCAGCGGGAACGTCTCGATTTCCCGAGTGAAATGAGATATTCTATTCACACTCCCATCTCCAGTTCGCACTCAGTGAACACACATTCTTCTTCAGATACCTGCTGAACGTGACCGTGACGGCGGGCACTCAGACCGACTACGCGCTCGTCTCGATCACGGTGCTCGACGTGAACGACAATGTGCCGCGATTCGTGCACGACTCGGACCTCGGACTCTCCACCTACTTCGGAGCCGTCTCGTCGCAGGCGAACGCCTTCACGAGAGTGCTCACTGTCAAGGTAATGAGTTGACATGCAGAGATTTCGAGATCAAAAGTGAAACAGAGTCATTTCTCATATTGAAATCTCTGTTTCAACTGTGTGACTCAAATCGCGCTTCGCTAGACTAGGCGGTGAATTGGAAAGTCACGTTCATGACCTAGAAATCTGCATTGTCGTCTGAACTTTGGGTTTCTGACCGTTCATTTTGTTGTTCAGGCGGAAGACGCGGATCTGGGCAACAGCAGTCTTGTGAACTACGCATTGGACCCGCTTTCGGCGCACTCAAAGTACTTCTCGATCTCTCCGTTCGGCGAAATCAGCACGAAGCAGAGCATGACGACGATCCTCTCGCGAAACCGACTGCAGTTCTTCGAGTTTCGAGTGAGAAGCTCTGCCCTTCTCTCCTCCAATTCGGTTCTTTTGTTCTAGGTGTCCGCGTGCGACTCGCCCATCTCCGGCCAACAGTTGTGCTCGAAAGCCGACGTGGTGGTGAATGTGATCAGTGCGACGAACCGCTTCAAGATGATCATCTACGGGCTCAACCCGCAGCAGCTGAAGAAGCACGAGAAGGACCTCGTGAAGTCGATCCGACAGTTCACGGGTAGCTGCAACCTGCTCACCATCGAGAAGATGATCGAGCACACGGCCATCGAGAATCAGGTCGGGGCTGAGACTCACCGTTTCAGACAAATAGACTCCGATCACTTTGACTGCATCGTTCATTTCTCCAGATCCGAACCGACATCTACTGGTACGCAGTGAATCCGACGACGAAGAAGATCTGCAAGAAGCAAGACATCCGCAAGCTGTTCGAGACGCCCAACGTGCAATTGATCGCCGGAAAAGTGCAGCCGTGGTTCCGTCTGGAGCGGATTTCAGAAGACGTGAGTCGTCTGAAGACGTTTCCCTCCAAATCAACAGTTTCAGGCGGGCGACGACGGTCAACTGTCATCTGGAGGCATTCTGTCGACGAACTGGAAGACGTCGAACATTCTGCTCATCATCCTCGCCGTCACCGTCGCTCTCGGCGCCATCGTCGGCATCTGCGCGGTGTGCGTGTTCTGGAACCGATACAAGACGGCGCAGCGGAACGCGAGCAACTTCTCGCACTCGTACCCGCAGAAGCTCGGCCCGATCTACCATCCGAACATGGGCATCGACCCGCGAACCGAGTACGACTACGAGACGCAGAACGTGAACATGCTCATCTCCGACGAGGATCTCACGATGAAGAGCGGCTCGATCGGAGTGCCCGCCCATCAGAGGATGCCCGGAATCGGGCTCGCCGCCGGGCAAGCGGCTCCGCAGAGTGCTCAGAATCACACGTACAGGACGTACGGATACCGACCCGCGCACAGCACCGCCTACGAGGGCGATTTCAGGTAATGAGAGCATTCAGTTCTGCTCGAAATCGTCTCATTTTCAGCATAGAAGAGTCGATGTACGCGATAAATCCGTCGGGAAGACTGGATCCAGTCACCAAGTGAGTCTCTCCTTCCAAAATGCTCCAAAACTGTTTCCCTGCTCTTTTTCCGTTTCGAACATCTTCTGAAAATTCGCAAAATTTACCGCATTTCAGTCGAGTTATTCTGCCGTCGAATTTACCGCGGACTACAAGTAAGACAGCCAAAAAAAAACAAACCGCTCGAGCTTTTTTTTTGGTTTTTTCTAAGTTTTTCTCTCTGTTTCGGCGCTTCTTGCATGGCTTCTCAGTGTTTTTTTTTCTCGAAAATCGCTCTAAATACTTGGCTTCTTCTCACTTACAAAGTTTTGTGAAACTCGAAAACAGCTCGCAAAACGTATCGATTTTTCAGTTTAACACTCAGATTTTTCTGTTTTCTCCGGGTTTTCGAGCCTTAAAAATTTCAAAATATTTTTGAAAAGTCAGTCAAATTGAAGGTATTTTTGTCGCCGACAAAAATTGTATCATTATTTATTATCGGTTCGCCGTGTCTGTTTTCTCAAATGTTAAGTTCTCAAAAAAATTTAAAAATTACAAATTTTGTCGATTTACGATAAACAAAAGTCGTTATTTCGGAGCGTCGTACCAAATATTTTTCACATTTTATTCCGTGGTTTTTTTTGTTCATTTCTATTTCGTTTTGTGGGGTTTTTTTGCTGAAATTTTTTATATAAAATATAAAAAAAGTTTCATATGAAATATTAAAAAAAATACGGTATTTTTTAGTTCTCAAGACAATTCCTTTAGTTTCGAATTGCTAAACGCCATATTTTTTATAATTTCGATGCTAAATTCTAGGTCAATCAAATAGAAAAATATACTGAAACGTGTTTATTTTGTAGGAAAAACTTCCGAAAAAAACCTTAAAATAAAGAGAAACACAAAATAACTTATGAAAAGTTTTTGGTACGACGTTCCGAAATAACGGCTTCGGCTCTTTGTTTATCGTAAATCGACAAACTTTTTTATAAAAAGTTTAAAAAAGATTTTTTTGTAAATTGAAACTTTTTGAACAGCAGACACAACTGATTAGAAATTCGTAAAAATTATTTCTGCGTTGTGAAAATCGCCGAACTGTCGAGGACCGGCGAAAGATCGGGCTAGGCCTCGTCGGTCTTTGGCGTTTTTCAGCGACCAGAATAATCTGGCTGCTTTTTAACAAATTTCTTTGAATTGGTCATAACAATACCTTCAATTTGAGTGATCGACTGACCCGAAACGATTTTTTTGAAATTTGTTACGCCCGAAAAACCGTGGGCTCTTTGCAATTCTGGAATTGGCTCTCTATGGATATTTGTTTGCAGACGTATACAGACCATCGTGATTCCGACGCCCGACTACCATCAGCGCACTCATCCCAATCAGCACAAATCAATACTTTGAGATATCGATCGATTATCGATCGACTCTTCGCGCCTTTCAATTATCGATTTTTCCTCTTTTCGCTCCACAGAATCTCATCTCCCCCACGCCCTTTTTCTTTCGTTTCTTCTCCTTTTTCTTCGTTTTTTTTTTGAATTTCCGCTCAATTTCCGTCCGAATTCCTTGTGAAAATAGGTGCTCAATTCAAAAATGTCCCCCTTTTTTTCAAATTTCTTCTTTTCCCCCCGACTTTTGCCAGTGACAAACTCCGCCGTTTCAGTGACTGATTTTCAATTTATTCTTCTCACTTCCAAATTCTATTCCTCTCTAATCATCTTTCGTTCTAAAAATGCCGCTAAAAATAATTCTATTCAGAAAATTATTGATTGAAACGGTGTATTCTTTGCAAATATTTGTACTCTGCATGTGATGTGAAACTTTAAAAGAAAAAAACAAAAAGATAAAATGCAAATCGATTTATTTCGTATCTGTGATGACTTCTGTTGCTCTTTGTGCATTCAGATCGCGGCTCGCAGAGTTTGACACGTGTCGAGCAGTTCCGCGAGCTCGTCGAGCTCGTCGCGCACGCGTTCGTAGCGCGAGGTGAGCACCGCCATCGTGCTCAGGTCGCACGACACTTCTGAAATGAAACGCTCGTTTCGAAAACTCTTTTTCTGTTTCATTTTTTCCACAAGATCACTAGCTTCTTCCACGTGTTCCGTAAGAATCCAAAGAAAAAACATTCTACTGCTACATCGCGCTCTACCGGACTTGGCGCGAAAGTTTGAAAACATCGGCCATGGCCTAGAAAACCGCAGCCATAGAAACTGGAATCATTCCAATTTCATAAATTTTTTTCCCGTTTCATAAATTTCTCGATTGTTCGGTTTCTAGTCATACCGCTTACTTTGTACATGTCCTTAATTGTTAGTGAACTGTAGGTCTCGCCACGAAAAAGAGTCCGGCCAGAGCTCGGTCACAGTCTCGTGTACTCCTCGAGGAGACAAACGAGGTCTACCGGAAGACTTTTCGTGGCGAGACCCACCGTCCGCCAACAACAGTCACTAGAAAGCGATCCGATCTCGAGAAGAGATCCACGTACCGTCGTCGAACCTCTGCGCGGCGGCGAGATGATAGTAGTGGGCGGGCGTTCGGGCGACGAACACTGCTCCTCCGCTACTTCGTTTGCCCGCCGACGGACGAAGAGACGCTCTGCAAGAAGAAAAGAGTTTCATCGAATCGCGAGAGACTCGGGAGAAGCGAGGAAATGGTTC
This sequence comes from Caenorhabditis sulstoni, assembly GCA_963966605.1. Taxonomy (NCBI): domain Eukaryota; kingdom Metazoa; phylum Nematoda; class Chromadorea; order Rhabditida; family Rhabditidae; genus Caenorhabditis; species Caenorhabditis sulstoni. The sequence continues at coordinate 7,265,504 of OZ016478.1, forward strand.
AGTCGAGACACTCCTTGTTCCAGAATAGAAATGATTTCTGTTTCAACTCGTTCTCAATTATCGATTAGTCATGGAAAAATCACTTTCTCACTTTGATTGCCATCGTGGCGAGACCCGATGTATTTTCACGTTTTCAATTCCGGTTTCAGACCGACTAGAACTGGAATCTCTTCCAAGTATTTCTGCTCAACAGAAATGATGCTCCTTTTCGACTCTCGCGATTCGAATCTCACCTGCCAGTGGCCAGATTGGCTGAGCAGACGGCGACGAGCAAGAGGAGGAGCTGGAGCAGAAAGAGCCGGGCGGGAGAGCACATTGCTGCTGCTCGCGACGAGAAGTGACACGGCGGGACCCTGCAGCACGTCTTCTTTTTCAACTGGGTCAGTCGCACGGGAGAAGGGGGCGGGGCTTCTTTCGGGTCGCGACGAAGCCCCGTTTCACGAAATTTCATAGTGAAATCCTATTTCTGGGCGGGGGGCCTCTGGAGAAGTGGATAAATTGAGATTAGAGGGGGGGAGTGGAAGAACTAGAACGTCGTCGTCGTCGCGAAGTGGTGGATACGAGGTGCGGGGGAGCGAATCGAATCGAGAGAGAATCACATCATCACGAAGATGACGACGAGCACGAGCACGAGCATGAGCTGCATGTCAATGTTTCACAAGATCTAGATCATTTCATCACCGGGCTTCCTCAAAATTCTTGTTGCATTTATCCGAAACGCAGATTCGAATCGCTCGCTCGAATGTTTCGAATAGAATCTCGAGGTTTGAAATGTTCACTGATATTGCTAGAGGAAAAACATTTCAAATTCAAAAGTCACTCTTTTTGAGATTAAAACTTTCTGAGTTTCAAAGTTTGCTTCTAACTATTCAACAATTCTTGAAGAAATTCTCATTTTTCCAACTGAATTTAGATAGTCGAATAAATCTTTAAAACTGTGCTATTTGCAGAAGAAAGTTCTAGCCAATATATCTCTGAAACTAGAAGAGTTATCAAAAAGTTGTCAACTACAAACATGATCAGCTTGAAATTTCCCATCTTTTTGTAGTTGACAACTTTTTCATAACTATTTCAAGTTCCGAGATATACCCCGACAAAGTTCAGGTGCTCTTCTAATTTAGAGTTCCTGTTGTAAGAAACGGCAGGTACAGATTCTTCGGTGATTGAAAACCGACATTTCCGAATTCACGCGGACGCTTTCAGTGTTTTCGGAGGATTACTGTAGCAGTGAAAACTACCAGCCCTTCCAAGACACCCGATCAAGGGAAGACCCGATCAAAGGAAGACGTCGAGCGGCTTTTCTGAACCCCAGAATAACATGGTCTACAGCGGCACGAAGCAATCGTGCACAATGTAAGGTGTTCGTCCGCAGCCTATCAGGCTAGATCAACGGACCTCAAGCATTCAAGTAAGTACTGTAACAGTGAATACTGTATTTTCTCTCCGAATCCCGAGGGCTTTATCTCGAGAGTTCTCGAGTATTCCAGCTGTCCTTCACTCGTGTCTGATGACGTCACGGAGGTTTCAGAAGACGTGACTCAAAAAGACAGATGAAATCGAGAAGACGACGAATTGGCTGCGTAGCGACTCGCGAGCACGCTCACGCGGATACGGAGCCGTTTCGTTTCAATGCACTGAGTTATCGATCGATATCGATTCGCAGAAAACTGATAACCGAATCATGAAACTGGAATTGTTTTTTCTGATTTAACTTCCTCATTTTTAATCTCAAAAGTCGTTTCTTCTCATTTTCAAAGCGCCAGATGTTTTTTTCCAAATTTCGAAATTTGAAAATGACTCATTATGGAAAAACGTGGAATTGCAATTAATTGAGCGAGATTTCTTCAGTGAAACGGTACTTTTTCTTTGAATTCCCAATTTCAAAACATGCTTTCAATGAATTTTTATATTTAAATAAAAAGAAAATTGAAAACTCTAGGATTACTGTAGGTCGAGCTCGAAAATTCTAGAGAAAAATTTCAAATTTCCGAAAGAAAATGGAACGTTTAACTGTAAATTATCCACTTCCTTAACTATTTTTTTCGAAAAGTGAACATTTTAAAATTCAATTTTGAAACCGAAAAGAAAAATAAATTTCTGGGAAAAATTTAACAAATTATTTTTCTTTTTCTGTTTTCATCAGATTTTCAAAATTTGTATCAAGAACAAATAAATATTTTCCGTTTTTTTTTCAAAAGAAAAAAAAATTAATTTTTTAAAGTCTTCTGAACCAGGAAGAAAACAGAAATTTTAAAGAAAATCTCGGAAATTTCTAGAAAATTCGAAACAGCGAACAATTTTGAAACTCAGTGTTTTTAAATTATAATTTCACTATTTCAATTTTCCGAAGAATTTCAAGTGGTGGCATTAAGACTTCCTGATGATTTTTGGGAAAAAAAGAAATTTTGAAACAGAAAAAAAATTTCTGAAACTTCAAGATAAAAAAGGAAATCGATAAGAACTTTGAAAATTTATCTCGTGAAACTGTTAATTTTTAAAAAAAATTATTATTCTCTTGAATTCGAAAAATTGTTTTCAGTGAAATTTTCGAAATTTCTAGAAACACCCGTTTTGAATGGAAAATCGAGAGAAATTGTCAATTAGAAACGCACCGAATTTTTGAAAAGTGACCGTTTGAAAATTCGAATTTGGAACCGGAAAAAAAAAATTCGCTCGACAATCACCTGACACAGCGAAAAATTGATTTCGAAATTAAAAAATTCTCGAATAAAAATTTCAATTTTAATATTTTCAGAAGATTCAATGAAAGACTTATTGATCTGAAATTCCGATAATCTTTACAATTTATGTTTTTGAAACGGGGAAAAAAAATGAAAAATTTCTGAAATTAGCTGGAAGAGGAAATGGAGAATTTTCTGGAAGACGGCGCTTATTTTGGTTGGGCGGCGGGCTCGAATTTATATATGTGAGCGGGATTCGTAACAGGCTCCGCCCCGTCCTTTGCACCTGCTCCCGGGGGCTCTCTCTTCGGGAGGCTCAGGTGATTCGGAGGGAAACGTCATGTGGAGTGGACACAAACACTCGCCGTCACTTTTTCTCCCATCTGCAAAACGACCTGGAATTTCTGAATTTCCGGGTTTATTCGACACGTAGGCGGTGTAAAATGGGATGAAAAAGAGGGGAATGGGTAGATCAAATTTGAATCGAGAACTTATGGGACAAGAGAACGGGTTACTGTAAGGGAATGCGAAAAAAAAGGGGAAAAGGGGGTCAATCGTTGAGTTCGGCGGCAGGAATCTGCGACGCTTCCATTCGCTTCTGCGCCGGATAGTAGACGTGGAAGGTGTAGTTGCTCCGCGAAAAAGAGCCCGGATTCGAGACGATCGTCTCGGCTCCGGTGACTCGCTCGGTGAAAGTCTCGAATCGGTCGGCGGTGACGAGCAGATCGGGAAGCGGATGCAGCGAGAGCGAGTGCGAGAAGTCGGGCAGGACGGGCGCGATGTGCTGCGGAAGAGGGCACAGGTGCGCCTGAAACAGTTTGCAGCTCGAAGAACTATCGCCGATTCTTTGAGATTATGATTCAAGATCGATCCGTTCTTCAAGTGCGAAAGCGCTGCGGACTCGGGATTTCAGAGTGCGGAGCACCTCTGATAGTGGTTCAGTATCAGAACTGATGCGAATCAGAAACAGTATGCAAACCGCTCGAAATGGAGAATCTAACAGATAAACATGGAAGAACAGATACAGGACGGGTTCTAATCTTGACTTCGAGGGTTTCGAACCGGAATTCGATTTCTTTTCCACCGTTTGCAGTCAATAGAAGCTTTTCGAATTGCAACGGACTTCTCGCGAAAAATGAAATGGAATCAATATAAGAGTGATTCGAATCTTTCGAAAACTCTCCGAGACAAACATTTTTTATCACTTTCAAGTATTCGGAAACTATCAGAGTTCGCCGAAACTTTTTCAAATTTCTTTTCCGAAACAGTATTTTCCAGTTGATCCGATTGATTTTTTCGCAGGTGTTCTCAACTTTTCCGTCAACTTTCAAAATGCCAGTGTGACATTTCGCAGCGTAAGACGTCACGAGTATTTCCAGGTTTTCAGCTCTATTTTCAGACGGCGATTTCAGCAGTTTTCAGGTGAATTTGCGCCATTTTACGGGGAACTAGTACGAGAATCGGCTATTTTGGGATGTTTTCGAGGAGCGCGGAAGGGCCGGAAAACGCGGTTTTCGGATTCTAGGTCACGTAGAGAGGAATCCTAGGCCATCATGTTACCTGAGAGAGGACACTTCTCGCGTATCTCGATGGGATCGATTCGACGCTGATTGAGTTAATCGAGTGTCTGCAAAACGAGTTCTGACGTCTTCTCACCGCTTTCACCTGTTTCTCCGGCTCTCGTTCGTACTATTAGTCTGAGTAAACAAGACAACTGATTCACCTGCACGTCTTCTTGATTAAATCCGATCGGAATACGACGATTTCCTGGCTTGCGAACTGAATTCGACACGGATTTGAGGCGAACGTGGCCGAGATGATGGGCGAGACGTGTTTGAAGAGCAGAGAGGGGAGGTGCGGACGAGGAACGACCTGAAGAGCGAGGGACAGAGGATACCGTAACCCCGTTGCTCCCGCTTACCGAGTCGACGAGCGGGTCGTCGGGTCCCGGCACGAAAATGAACTGCGTCTTCTGGTAGGCGTCTTTGAGCGGCGTCAACTGATTCGCAAGCCACCGGAATCCCCGGTCCATCAGATCGATAGTGTCAGTCTGTCGGGGACGCGAGCAGAAGTTTCCGCAGAGCACGATGGCCACGGGAGGCTGCTCTCGGAAGCCTTGCAGCAGTTTGAACACCGCCTTCATCACCTGGAAAATCGGGGAGCTTCTGGAGGATTCAGAAGACGTCACGCACCAGTTTATCGTCGAGAAACACGTCGGAGAGAAAGACGATCGAGGTGTCGACTTGTTTGTCCAGGGCCGATTGAAGACGTTCGCTGCACCGGAAAGCGATCTGAAAACCGTCGGAATCAGCGGGGAAACGTCTTCTCTCGTGCCTTATCGTCTCCGCCGAACCAATTCTCATTGGATCCGAGCTCTTTTCGTGTCATTTCCGCCGATTCGACGGGCACCATCGCCACCTCGTTCACGTACAAAACGCTGTTCTCGAATGATCCCTGCAGTGAGATGATGGGTCTCGAAGCGAAAGAAAGGAGAGGGGCGGGAGCGTACCTCGAAGATGGCGATGCAGTGTTCGTGAAAGAGCGCGTGATGGAACTTTGTGTTCTCTCGGAACTCCACTTCGATCGATCCGCTCAGATCTTCCACGTGGAAACAGTCCGCCTACAAAAAGTGCGTTTCCTCTCCCTACACTCCCGTTTCTCGTACTTTTTGTTGCGTGAGCATTCCGAGCACCACCACCGAATCCATCACTTTCGCCGAGCTTCCGAGGATCTCGCACGTGGTGAACTTGAAGTTTTTCAGAGAAGCGCACCGTTCGGCGCGCTGAAAACAAGACGGGTCTCGAAGCGAAAAAAATCGAACGGGAAAACCTGTTTGACGAGCAGAAATCGTTGTCGGGCGGTGTGCGAAAACGAGGAAGAGTCCGCGGCGAGACTCGTTTTTTCCTTTCGAACAATCATTTTCCGGAGCTGCGGATCAAAATCGTAGACGGGCAGAGAGAACGCGTCGAACACGTTCAACAGCTTTCCGCTGAAAACGAAATGATCGGAATTGATATAGTTTCACGGTTTTCGACGCAATTTTCAGTGATTTCCGGTGAAAACTGCCGTTTTGGGGTGTAATTTGTACGTTTTTTGTATTTTAAGTAAGCAAAATCGATGGAAATTGCAAGTTTTCCGTGATTTTCAGACTATTTTTGATTTGAAAGCGGGAAAACTGTCAATTTTCTGAATGTTTTCAGTGAGAAACTGACGCGTCCTGAGCTCCTTTCGACTTGCATTGTCTGAAAGTGTCTCGAATCAATTCTTCGCTGATTAAGGACGATTGCACTGAAAAACGGCGCATTTCCCTCTCGAAACTCGAGCAATTCGGGTCTCACAAGTCTGTTTTTTGAGCAGCTCGATCATTTTCTCCGTCCACTTTTTTCTCGTCTCTTTATCGTGATCCAGAAACAGTTTCACGCACAATTTCACGGCTTCTCTTCAAAAAATCAGGTTTTCTCGGTGGGTTTTCGATGGTTTCCCCCATACTTTTTCAGCTCGAAAGCGTGAATTTGAAACGTTTTGACGATTTCTCGACGGAGCGCACTTTCCTCGGCCATCGATTGCATCTTAAATTTGGAGGAAATCGGGTAGAGAGAGAGAGAGAGAATCAAGGGATTTCAGATAGTCACACCATGCAAAACCACAAAATCATCACAACGAGAAACAAGAAAAAGAGAACGAAAACGAATGAGTATCAAGTTTCAAGATTCATTAATGAATATTTTTGAACAACGAATTGTATGAATTTCAGAAATTCCAGCGAAAAGAAAATAAATATATCGTATGTGAAGAGAGGTGGTTTTTGTTGTTGTTGTTATACAATTGAGTTCGAAACGAGATCACATTGGACGGAACTGTTGTGGCGGACGTGGCATCATCGGCGGCATGCCCGGAGCCATTCCCATCGGAGCTCCCGGGAACGGAGCCATTCCCGGCGGGCCACCCGGGAAACCGACGGGCGGGCCTCCCGGGAACGGACGCGGCGGCATGGCCATCGGCATGCCCGGCGGAGCTCCCATCATCGGATGGTGACCGACTGGCGCCACTGGCGGCATTCCCATCGTCGTTCGGGGGACCGCTCCGTGCATCTGAAATGATTCAAACTCGAAGTGAGAAAGTCGAAATGGCCTATATCAAGGGAGACTCCGCGGAAATACACATTACGGCAATGTTTTTAATAGAAACATAATACATTTCGCCTAAAACCAATCAAATCGTTCAAACTCAATCGGTTTTCCTCCGGAAAATCGATAAAAATACTGAACTCGAGAAAAATCAATAATAACCTACCCGATTCGTTGCAAACGCCCTGGCAGTCTGATCGACGAGCTTCTGAGCCTGATCCTCCATCCATTTCTGAGAAATCATTAACATATATCTAATTGCTTTCATTATCTGCTTACCTGATAGAACATTCTCACGTTATCCTTGTGTTTTCTTCCTCCATTGTGCGTTTTTCGAACCGACGGCGAGTCGTGCGTCAGAAACGTGTCACAATAGTCACAGTAGTACTTGGGCATGCTGAAAACTTGAAAAATTGAGAAACTGCATTGAATGAACGAGAGAAATACACGAGAGAAAGGCACAAATGTGACGAGAAATGTTCGAAAATGCCACATCCACAGATGCGCCAATGTGCGCACTGGAAATGCGCCCGCAGTGGAAAGGCGCGTTTCTCGTGTTTTCGCGCGGTATTCAAATTCCAATTATGATTGTGCAATAGAGCGCACTTGCAATGAGAGAGTGGTATTTATACAAGACACTTTCGAAAAAATTTTTTTTATTAAAAAAAAGAAGAGCAATTACCCGTAAATAACAAATAAGCGAAAGATCGATAGGAAACTGGAACAAAAATTGAGCAAATTTACAGGAAGGAAGCGATAAAAAACAATATTCAAGCGGTAATTCTGACAGATTCCTCGAGCCAACTGGGGATTTTCATTCGATTTTTGCGTAGAAACTTGAAAAGAGCCGAGTTGTCCAAAGCGAAGATTTTGTTGAGACGCGCGCGAAGATTCTCACTCATTTCGGGGTATTTCCGTCCTTTGCTTTCTCCCAAGCACTTGGTTTTTCCGTCGATGAGGCGGCAATGGAACCCTTTCGACGGACTGAATCTTAAATGGGTCTCGAACGGAAAAACGGGCAGATCGAGCCATTTGGCGAGCGAGTTCAAGACTTGAGCCGGTTTCTCGCGGAGCTCGTCGGCGTCGATGAAGAGCATCTGGGTGAGGGCGAAGTGCTCGAGCCACTTGTCCAAGTGATGCACGTATCGACCGCCCGAGATGCTTCTCTGCCGAACTTTTTGGAATGGCGACGGCGTGGCAGAGATCGGAGCATCCAGAATGGACTCCAGTGAGCCCGCTGCGAGAGCCGTCGAATCATTGTGAGCCAGAAGATGATGGAACCAGGAGTAGGCTCTCTGAGCCGGATTCTGGAGGATGACGACGAGTTTCGCGGACGGAATCAGAGAAGCCGCTTGTTTCGGGGCGAGCGGGTTGTCGAAGTAGGTGGCGCTCTTTTCGAAGATCAGCGAGGAGTTTCGGAAGTTCGACAGGTACCAATCGAGACCTTTGCGGTAGTTTGAGCCGCCGAAGAACTGCACTTCTTCGAAACTGCCAGCGACGGGCGAATTCTGCGAGACGGACGGGTGCAAGGACAGGAAACTGGCGAGTGCGGTGCTTCCTGAAAAGAATTTTTCAGTTGATTCAGAATCTTTCTCAGTTTCTCAAATTCTTTCTTCTTCCTCACCTGTCTTCTGCGGTCCTAGAATCAACAGATTCGGCAGCGTCATGTTGGTACAGTTGATCGTTGGCGGCAGAATCGCCTGATGACGTGGATCGGTGCACGGATTCGTCCAGAGCGGCGTCTTCTCCTCGGGAAACTTCTCAAAGTACATTTGGGCCGACGAGATTGGATTCTGCCATTTAAGTCGCAGATTCGTCCAGCACTTTAGGAATCGAAACAGATTTTCGAATGTGAAGAGAGCCAGACGGTCATGGGCATAGTTCTGTTGGTGCGTCATGAAGATCGAGATCTGGAAATAGCCCCTTTTTCAGAATTTCGTTTGAATTATCTTACTGGATTCAGAAGAATCGTGAAGAACAAGTCTCCGCCCTCGATTTGCCGTATCACTTTTTCGAATCCCTCCGGATATTCGTCGAAAAACTGCGTGTGCGTGTAGAGACCGCATGTTTGACGCGGTAGGACGCGGATGTCCGCGTGGATGAACCCTTTCCGCGCGGAAGGCGGCTTGAAGTGCGGATACTCTTCTGTCGCCGTCACTGACACGTTCCACACCTGAAACACCAGACTTGACGACAACTTCGGCATTTCTCAAGACCAAACCTTCTTCCAAGCAGCGAACATTTGCTCATGAACTGGAAAGACGCCGTCGTGCTGAGGAGCGATGGCGTACGGAAAATCGACCGGCAAGTGCATGTTCTGCAATCATTTTCAATGAAAACTTGTTATATCCTGCTTGAAAACCTGCGCAAACAGCTTGTTCTGCGCCATAATCGCCTCCAAATACGTGAAATTGTGCTCGTGAGCATGATTGTGCCGCCACATGTGCGGGAACCAAACAAACTTGGCAGCGTTCTCGACGAGCATCTCGTCGCCCCGATCTTCCGCGTCGTCGCCGTTTCGGAAGTAGCTTCCCGAGAATCCGAGCAGAAATGTGAAGTTTTGCACATATTTTCGGAAGTCCGACTGCACAGAGATAAGTTTTCTTTAAAAACGAAGCTTTTAAACTGGATGATCTATATACAGTGAAGCATCGTACTAACCTCACGTCTTCTTCCACAATCCGAGTCCCTTGTGCTCCCACAAAAACGTCGTCAATGTCTACCTAAACGGATTTGTTTCATGAATTTCTTTCGGCTTCGTAAACGAAATACCTGGACAAATCGATCCAACGAAAACGTTTTCTGACTACCCATGGCCCACCAGAGCGAGTCCAAAAACGTCATTTTGCACTGGAAATCGGTGATATTTCGGCCGAAAAGCACGCGTTCGACGCCGTCCTCTCGTCCTTTATCGTGGACCACAACTGCTCTTTCGTAGCCACTTTTCACTTTTCCGGTCAAAACGGGCTCGAAATTGGGCGACGATTCGAAGAGAATCCAATCGGCGGGCGAAGAAGCCGGGATGTCTCGGGACGCGCCGATTCTCGATATTTTGTGGATCGGAGAGGGAGAGGAGGTCAGTGAAAGGATCCTCTGGTTCTGCCACATCCACAGCGAACTCCCTTTGATTCGGATCCTTTTCAATTGATCGTTCGGTTTGGAGGCGATGAACGAGAAGACGGGCACTTTGTACTCTCGGCAGTACTTGTCGAGTAGCTGACGATTCCAGCGACCCATGTTCAGGTATTTGTAGTAGTTCTCGACGATTATCAGCGAGTATCTGCCTTTTCGGGCCGTCGTCAGCACTGGCAGGTTTTTCGAGATCGCTTCCGCTTTGAACGCGAACTTTTGAGAGTTCAGCATTTGAATTATCGATTTTCCGTGTCTTGAGAACAATGAATCCAGAATCACGAGGATTTTCGCGTCGGTCCCGTTGTTTTGGTGGTATTTGAAATCGTTCTCATCTACTTTCGACTTTTCATCCGGATAAAAGGGACATGTGTAGTTTTCCATCGGTTTTGGCCGTTTTCTCGGTTTTGGTGGTTTCTTGACATCCGAATACAGTGAAAAGTAAATAAAATAGAGGAGAATGAAGGCGGCGAGCCATTTTAGAGGTCGAGTCAATCGTGGGTTCAAGTATGGCGTTATTATCATCGCTTCCGCATTATCAGCTGTTCTGAAATTAATGAAATTTCGTTAAAAACTGCTTTCCAAACAAAAACAGACTTTTTTGGTGGGAAATCACCCGAAAGTTTCTTGTAGAATTGTTATTAAGAATAAATATATGAGTGCTCGTAAAATGTAGCGCAGAGTGTGCACTGCACTTTTCCTACAGATTTGGCATTTAACCTCACGCGCAGTTTGCGAAGTGCAACTGAAAACGCGTTCGAACTGGAAAACTTAGCGAATTCGTGGATTTTCAGTAGAAAACGCTGCGATTTCGGAAATCGATTTCTTCTCGACGTTCACACTAATTTCAGATTAAAAATCAAATGGATCAGTGAGACAGTCGCCCAAAAATGCCGTCGATCGTGTTCGTTCTCGATTGCAGTGGCTCAATGTCCACAAAATCGCACCCAAAGTTTTCTTTTTTCGATTATGCAAAGAATTACATTGAAAGCTTCATTAAGGTGAGCTTTTTGTTTTGAAGAAGTTCAAATTGCGACAATCGCGGAGAGGCTTTACAGAGTAGATCCAGAAACGATCGGGACGGTAGGCAGATCCTTCGCGAAAACGATCGCTACTTCTTTCTGACGACGCAGTGTCAGTATCCGGAAAATGTGAAGGTGCGAGAGACGAAGGAATTCCTTGACCGACCGCTCGTTTTCAGGTTTTGGCAGAGAAGAATCCGGGTCTGGTGCTCGACGAGGTGAAGAAGATCGCTCTTCCGTACGGAGCCAACGTGCTCCATCCGGCGATTCTCGACGCGTTCCGTGTGCTTCACGTAAATCGAGCTCAGACGGGAATAGACGGATACGGTGTCGGAAGGGCTCCCCAGAACACGGAGCAAGTGCTCGTAGTCGTGCTCACCGATGGAAACGGAGTCGCGCAGATTCCAGGCGACTATAAAGTGAGTATTGATTTGAAAGAAAAAGTAGTCGACTCAAAATAAAATCGAATTGCGCTTCAAATGTGGCGGGGACTGGAAAAATCATAGCACACACCGGAGCTGAACTTGGCGAAAATCTCAAAAACAAGTTCACTTCGTTGCAGCTGCACTTCGATCCGCCGTTCCTGGGCAGTGAAATGACGCGAGAGGCGTTCCGATGGGACCAGAAACTGTTCACAGTGGTGTTTCGAATCCCGTCGACGCCGTACCGCCCGAGTAACCACCAGCTGCTCCAAATCGACATCGACATGCCGGTCATCGAGCGTCTGTGTTCGCGAACCGGCGGCCGCAGTTTCTCGATCGTCTCGGTGCGTCAGCTGCAGACCTCCATCGACCACATCCTCTCTTCCCTCCAGCTACACCGCATCGGAGTTCGGTTCGACCTGCTCCCTCAAATACGTAGGCGTCTTTCGCACGAGCGAAGAAGATAACCGTCCAAAAGTCCTTCCAGCTGGCCGAATTCCCCAGGAAGAGTTCCAGAGGCTGAATCAGCGGTACCGGAAGATCCTCGAGAAGCGGCCCGTCACCAATCTGATCTCCCGATTGAACCCACAAGGAAGGCCTGTCACGTGTCACTGGCCCATTCCCGAGGGATACTTTCCCGTCAGAAACATGTTCGTTTTCCTGCTCCTTTCAACTTGAAAATCCTTGCTTTCGCTCACTCTTCTGTCAATTTTCATCGATTTCTATGCAGGGACACTCTGAAACCGCGTTCCGCCCATCCGATGATTCTCCTCGCTCCGGAACCTCTTCCTCTCGTGGTGAGACCCCTTTTCTCGCAGATTTCCAAAATGGCTGTCATTTTCAGATCCGAAACGATGTTCCGTACGATAAGCTAGAGCTGGAAGCCGGTGGAGTGACGGACATTCTGATGGAAATGCTGCAGGAGAAGAAGGATCACACTGTTTGGGTGAGTCGGCTCGTGAATTTGAAAACCAGGAAAGTTCCTGTAGATCTTTCCTTACTCTTAAAATCCCAAGGCCAGCAGTAGATCCCCGACTCCATTATTCTGTGATTTCAGGCGTTCATTGACGGCGCCTCGCACGGTCCGACCGCCCCGTTCGGCTGTCTCCGGATGAATGCGCTGGGAAACGGCGTCGTGCTCGTGCTTCTCCCCTACAACTTTCCTGTTTTCTACCAGTTCATCGAGGAGCTCGTCAAAGAGCCCGTCCTCGCTGGCTCGCAGAGCTACAAGCAGAAACTAGAGCAGTACTTCCAGACAGTGCCCTTTTACTACTACTCGGTTAGTTCATGATCTCTCTTTTCCGTCCAAATCGGCGAGTTTTGCAGCAAATGAGGGTGTGCATGGAGAAGTTCAAAGTGAGGCCGGAGATTTCGGGATCTATGAGCGGAATGTACGCGGCGACGCTGCTGAGCACCCTGAATCGGCTCAAGATCAAAGCGAAAGAGGAGTGGGACCAAGTGGGCATCGCCTCGAAACTCAACGAGGCCAAACATCCGAGACAGATGGCTCCGATGGTGAGCTGGACGGACTAGAACGTCGATGAGTCGTCGTTTACAGATCCGAATAGAACGCATCACGACGCGCAGTTCGATTATCGGATTGGGCGGCGAGGATGACAGTTTCGAGGAGGAGGACTTGGACGGCGTCGAGCCGACCGCCATTTATTCCGGAGAATACACGGTGAGAGACTGATATTCTGTTCAGAAACCTTACGGAATGATCGGAGGCCTTACAGATACCGCTCTACCCTCCGACGGTGAAGGACCCCGACTCGAATTTAGTCTACAAGACGCCGTACACTTCTTCGATCGAAGACATGGTCAGCAAACTGAATCGGATCCAGGCGAACGTCGAGCTGCTGTTCGATCCGCAACGAGTCACTCTTCTCGACATGGCGAAACTCGGAACGAAGGCCAGATTCAATACTCTCGAGGAGCTGCACAACATGCCGCTCAAATCGATGGGCGACTACGAGCAGTATCAGGCGGCACGTGTCAAACACTACGGAGCGCCGTTCAAGAAGATCGAGGAAGACAAGGAGAAGACGCACGCGTTCGGAAATCCGTACAAGTTGAAGGGACTCGGCGCCGGCGTCGACGAGGTGATGGACAGTGCGGTAGTGGACAGCTCGTCGAAGAACGAGGGAAGACGCTTCGGGTCCGGCGAGTTCGGACGGCAGCAGGGCGGAGGTCCGCCGAAAAGGAGACGCGGACCTCTCGGAATCGACGCGTTCGACAAGTGGCGAACCAGAAGATCCATGCGCGGATCGTCTGCAGCGTCGGACCTCTCGGAGGACATCCGAAGTCTGTCGGACTTCACCGACGAGGAACTCATGGATACTGGCACTCCGGGACCCTCGTCTTCGGGATCTTCGACGCCAGTCCCTGAAATGGAGAGGATGCACGTTGAAGAAATGGATTCAGATGCGAAACTTTTCGAGAACTTTGACGCCGTCAATCGGATGAGGTGGAAAGAGGTTCATGAGAAGAAGAAGAAGCGAGAGAAGCGACTCGAGACGATATCCGCCAGCGAGATGACGTCACGGAGGCTCCGCATCGGAACCATCGTTCGGAAACCCGCGAATCGTTAGTTTCCCTCTCAAAAGATCTCAGAGAAGGCAGTTTTGCAGGGCGCGCGTACGAAGAAATCGTCGAGCTGGCGACGGGAATCACTTCCGACGCGTCGGAGAGTCTCATAAAATACGCCGTCCGCGAATCGCAGAGATTCAAATTGAAAAAGTTGACCGAACGACTTCAGAAGCGACTCGGAACGGTGTGAAACGCGAATGCGCTCCGGTGACAACCTCCACTTTTTCCCCCCAATTTTCTTTCTGAATTTACATAACCCACACATATGCATCAATTTTTCAATTTTTTATTATTATAAGTATTCATTTCATTCAAATTTTCACTTTTTTTTCCTGAAAACATCACATGACTGTGCAAATGCGCTTCATTGAAAACTGTTTTATTATTGTGTCTGTGTGGAGGCGATGATATCGATTGATTTTTGGAATTTACCCGTGGAAAGAGATGCGGGGAGGGGATGAGAAAAAAAAGAAAAATGGAACAAAAATATGGTTAGAAGTGTGAGTTCAAGCGAGAAGTTTTCCGGAAACGCAAGGAGTACGGTAGATGGAGGGCATCGAGAGATGCCGTTTCGAACCGCCCGACTGCTTCACGGACTGAAAATTCGATGGGAATTCGGACTGAAAACGGATTGCCAAGGGGTTAGAAAATGCGCTCTACTGCACTGGAGAGAGGCCGAGGATTTCCTCTTCCATCTTGTTGAAGCTAATATTACAAGTTATTCATCGCTGTCGACTTTTCTTTTCTAGTACTTTCACTGTTAGTTGCAGGGAGTTATAGTTACGCGGCCTAGAAATACCACGGTTTTTCTAGGCCACAATTAGTTCTATCAGTTACCTTTCTCTCATTTCTCAGAGAGTTTTCAATTCGAGTCTCGATTGAAATTGAAGAAGAACTGAACGAAAATAGAGTCTCTCTTTATTTTTCTCTTTCTCTTTCTTTCTCTCTCTTTCTCTCTTTCTTTCTCTTTCTTTCTCTTTCTTTCTCTTTCTTTCTCTTTCTTTCTCTTTCTTTCTCTTTCTTTCTCTTTCTCTCTCTTTCTTTCTCTTTCTCTCTCTTTCTTTCTCTTTCTTTCTCTTTCTTTCTCTTTCTTTCTCTTTCTTTCTCTCTCTTTCTCCCTCTCTCTCTCTTTCTCCCTCTCTCTCTCTTTCTCCCTCTCTCTCTCTTTCTCCCTCTCTCTCTCTTTCTCCCTCTCTCTCTCTTTCTCTTTCTTTCTCTTTCTTTTTCTCTCTTTCTCTCTTTCTCCCTCTCTCTCTCTTTCTCTTTCTTTCTCTTTCTTTTTCTCTCTTTCTCTTTCTTTCTCTTTCTCTCTCTCTCTTTCTCTTTCTCTCACCGTTATCGCGTAGCTCTCGGATCTTGAGGCCGGCGACGCAAAGTGCGAGTTCCACATCGTTCGAAGATCACGGAACTGGCGGGTGAACACAAAGTACAGCTGAAAAAAAGGCGGAATTCAGGAAGAAGCGCTTCGATTTTCTTTCGAAATTTCTCGTCAGAACTCGTTTCGCTCGGAAGATTTTAATTTGAAAATCTCGTGAAACTCGAAAACAAAGTTGAATTTCCGAGATTTTTTTCGTCTTGAAGTTATCGATTTTTCATTTCAACCAGTACTTTTTCTGTTTTTCGGAACAATTTGAGAGATCAACTGACTTTCCAACATGTTTTTTGAAACACTGAGGGGGGGGGGGGCGGATTACTGTATTTTCGGTGTTGCGATAGATTTCCAGATGGCTCACCAGCGGATTCGTGAACGAGTAGACGTTGAAGAGCAGGTTGATGATGTCCTTGAGGAGCACGAAGAGCTCCGAATTGTTGTACTTCTCCTGATCGACGAACCGATAGGCGAGACCGCCCGTGTGGCACAGAAAGAACATGGTGACGATGGAGATGAGGAGGGTGACGGAGCGACGTTCCTGCAAACTGCGACGTCTTCTGGATCCGAGCCGCCGGAGTCACCTGGGCGAATCGGGACTTGTGGTCGAACGAGACCCTCCGATTCGAGATGTGCGTGAGGATTCGGAAGTTGAGCACGGAGAGCAGCAGCAGTGGGATCAGATACACCATCAGAGGGTACAAAAGGTTGTCGAGCACCCGGTGGTAGTTCTCGTTTCTCGCGAGATCCGACGGCTCGTGCGCCAGAATGTACTGATAGTCGGAGAGTTGTCGGGTCGTGCGACCAGAACCATCGGAACTCGGCCCATTTGCACGCG
>OZ016478.1:7281880-7409380 GCA_963966605.1 Caenorhabditis sulstoni
AGAGACAGAGAGAGAGAGAGAGAGAGAGAGAGAGAGAGAGAGAGAGAGAGAGAGAGAGAGAGAGAGAGAGAGAGAGAGAGAGAGAGAGAGAGAGGAGAGAGAGAGAGAGAGAGAGAGAGAGAGAGAGAGAGAGAGAGAGAGAGAGAGAGAGAGGAGAGAGAGAGGAGAGAGAGAGAGAGAGAGAGAGAGAGAGAGAGAGAGAGAGAGAGAGAGAGGAGAGAGAGAGAGAGAGAGAGAGAGAGAGAGAGAGAGAGAGAGAGAGAGAGAGAGAGAAGGATAGAGAGAGAGAGTGTGTGACTCACTCGGTGTCGTTGGATCGAGATGAAGCAGATCGTCCAGATGCTCGCGCAGTTGAAGGCGAGCAGAAGCGGAGAGAGCAGTCCGGTGGACAAGTACGCAAGTTGACCTGAACACATTCATCTCTCTTTCCTTCCAGATATGGGAATCAGTGTTTGTGGCCTTTACGGTTTTCAAACACTTTCTGATTCTCGCGCTTTGAGTTCAGAAACGAAGTACGGGAGAAAAGTGTGGGAAAGTTACGAGTTCTCATATGTTTTGATGTCGATTTACGAGCTCTGCTGAACTATCCGCGAGAGTTCGATGAACCCGATGCCCAGTTCGAGAAACTTCGGCCATGGCCGAGAAATCCGCAGTCGCGTTTTCATTTCAAATTTCGTGCTCGTTCTAGAGGAGCGTGATTCCGAAAAATCAACTTTCATGATATCCGGAAGACGCGTTTCGGAGATCCCGTTCCCTTTTTCGAATCGAAAAACGAACCGAGCGTTGAGTAGGGTGTCGATTGCGAAAAGTCGTGAAGAGCGGGCAGAAAGAGCACGAGAAACGAGAAGAAGAGCTGGAGACAGTCGCAGAAGGACAGGAAGATGAGTGCCTGGAATGGGGAAATGAGAAGAGAGAGAGAGAGAAGAGGGGAAAGAGATACCGGCACGAGAGGATGGCCTCGAGTCGAGAAGAACACTATCAGACAGCCGATGTTCAGCACCAGTCCTGCAATTCGAATCGGTCTCAGACATACAAAAGTTTCTCGTTTCAGACAGAACTCTTGGACGACTGATGCACTTCTCGAGACACTGATAGTATTTGGTGATGTGAACTCGGACTTTAATCCTCATTTTCAGCGGTTCTCAAAGATATTTCGGGCTTGAAAAGGGGAATAATTCATTTTTTCCAGTTACGAACCGAACTTCGCTCTCAGATTTTCGTATTCTGTTTCAGTTTTCACTGGGCTTTCGAGGTCAAAGGGCAAACATTTTGTGTCCGTTTGAAAAAAATTGGCCTTTAAATTGAGAAATGAAAGAAAAGCGACGAGAGAGTGTGGGAAACGAAGAGATTCAGACGGTTAGAGCGACTGGGGGGGGGCGGAGCTTAATCTCGGAATGGCGCGAAATCTGACGTCTGAATTTGACGATCGATGATTTCAAACTGCCTGTTATTTCATGAAAGCAATGAGACATTCTTAATTTGCAACCAAAAAAATTTGCAACCAATCATTCATCAAACTGTTTCGCTTAATCGAAGTTTCACTGAAACAGTGAGTATCTGTTCTATTCTTGCTTTCCATTTTCAATTAGTCTCTCGTTAATTTGCGAAAAGATTTAAATGTTTTCATTCAATCGAAAGCGAAAAAAAAATGGAACGAACCGACACCGCAAACGAGTGGCAGAAGCCACAAATTGAGGATGCATCCGAAGAAACGAGTGCCGAATTCTTCCGAAACGCACATTTGTCTCACAGTGTCTCGGGCTGAAAACAGCTGAAATTGAGAATGAAACTTTGAAGTCAGCGGTTGAATGAAGAAAGAGTTTGGAATGAAACGGGAACGAAAGAGAGAGAAAGGCCAGTCTTCCCAGTGAACTGGTTCAGGAAATGTTGAGTGATACTTTCAAGATGAAGTGAAACCGAAAGTTTTTCCGGAAGATTTCCGGACTTGATAGTGTTTCGGAGCTGATTTTCAGGTTGAACGGAGCGGGCTCTCGGAGCACAAGAGATCCCATTTCCAGAGCCAGACAGACGAAAAGAGGCTCTAAACGGGACTGAATTTGTTGTCATCCGGGGGGCTCCGCTCAATCGTATTTATTCAAATTGGGTGGGACGTCGCGAATATAGAAGATGAAATAGAGCCAAAAAACAGAGATAATGGCGGAGGGAATTGAGAGAGAGAGAGAAATGAGAGGAAACGGAGAGATCTCTCGGAAACTTTGTCTCGTGACAACCTCCTCCTCCCCCTCCTTCAATCTCGATTCAATTCAGAAAAGTGGGCGGAGTCAGTGTTTGAAACACGACTAATGTAGATCAAAAGTGGAGAGCGGAGAGCCGGAAACGCGTCCTCCTCCTCAATCTCGAAGCAAATGGCACGTGACGCCGAACTTTGCTGTTTCAGATGAGCTCCTCTTCCGGTGATCCGATCAAAAATTGAGAGCGATTTTGCAATGCTGCAGAGCCCAAATCTCGAGGAGAATGTGCTCGTTCGGCGGAAAACTGGAGGGAAACCTTTGCGAATTGTGGTGATTGATAAAACGAGACAACGGGTTTCAGGAGTTTGTTGAAAGTAGGAAATTTGATGGGGAATTCGATGGAGTACATCCGAAACGTCTCGAGATTTCGCATCTCGATGAACCAGGCGACAAGAGAAATCTGTCCAATTTCTATCGAATCTCGTCAAATCGGCCATGAAAACGCGCGGAAAACTGAATGGCTCCGGTGTGAGCAACTCGAAGAACTTTGGCTGAGCGATACTCGAAAAACACGCACACTTTTCAAGAATTGCCGGCTGAAAAAAAAACCTGAAGAATCAGACTCTCTCTCTCTCTCTCTCTTTTTTCTCTGAAAATGGGCCTTCTTGGAGGAAGTGCTTCTCACGGTCCCATTGGAAAATAAAGAAATATAAAAACAGGGGGAGGCGGAGAGTTGGCGGAAGAAGAAGAAGAAGGAGCGAGTGACGGGCGGGAGATGTCCCAAGTCCGCGACCCCCTTCATCCATGGGGTCGGTCACACCGTGACACGAAAAGACCGGTCGGGCCTATGCGATGGTCCGATGCACTGAGCAAGGAGATCTCGATGCTTCGGAAGAAGTGGTTGGCTCTGATGATCCGCGTGACACATCAGGAGCAAGTAAGTGAGTAATAGAGGGAGGGAGACTTCCCGGAAGAAGAAGAAAAAGAAGAAGGAGCAAGTGATGATGATGAGGAAAGGGCAGTTAATCAAGTCGATTCACCTGATCCTCTCGAAGAAATGGCCTCTCGGCACGCGATTCGTCTCTATTTACTGCCTGAAATGGAAGAAGAATCCACGTGGAATAGTGATATCACGACGAGATTAGAGAGAATGCGAGAGAGAAAAAGAAACGGGTGCTTCGACAGGTTTCAATGACGTTTCTCTTCCGTTTTCAGTGTGTGTTTTTATTTTCCGGGGCGGAAATAGAAATTCGAAGATGGAAGGGACAATAAATTATTTTTTCTAGGTTTCAATATGGTTTCAATTCGTTTTTCGCATATTTATATATCAATCCGGAGAGCTGGTTTGAAAGATCTCACTGAAGGTGAACTTAAAATCGAAATATCTCTGAAACTAGAAGAGTTATCAAAAAGTTGTCAACTACAAACACGATGAGCGTAAAATTTCCCGCGTTTTTGTAGTTGACAACTTTTTAATAACTGCTTTAGTTTCAGAGATATTCGCTGTAAAAGTTGAAATTCAGAGAAAAGATGTGAGAAAGAGGCTTTGAAAGGATTCTCGAGACATATATTTTTAATTCGGGTGTCTCAAAACGCGCTCCACTGAGACGAGGTGAGAGAGTGTGAAAAAACGAGAGACGCAGACAGAGATGTCTGCGTCTCTCACTTTCTCATTCTCTTTTCTTGGAACTGTTGAAATCGCAGTAGAGAAAAGCAATGTTGCTTTTTTTTGTAGAAACTTTGGAAAAGGGAAAAAAACGTTTTTTCGAGTTCTAAATTTCAAAAAAAAATTATTTTTTGACGGTGACAGATTCGTTTTTTTCTTTTCTAAAGAAATCTCAAAATTTATGTATTTTCCGTAAAAATGACACTTTTGGAAATTTAAAGAAAAAACGCAACCGATGAATAGAACAAAGTGGATTTTTAGATAAAAAATTGTTCAAAATATAAATCTGAAACACAAAATGTTTTTTTTCTGGCAAAAACAAGTGACACTCTCTCTCTCTCTTATTCTCGAAAATCCGCGAGATAAGTTTTATTTTTTTTCTCTAAAGAAGATTACATTTTCTGTGGGCTGAAAATCCCGCGATGAGTGGAGAGTGGGGGGAATTTCAGAAGCGACTCGTATAATACATTAGTTGATGAGAAAATCATTTCGAAATTTTGGAGAGGAAGCCCCGAAAAACGCGCGGAAATGGCTTCGAAACGGCAAAAACGAAGGGCTTCGCTCGGCGAATTTCGAATTTTGCGAGACGAAAAGAGTGCGCGTTTTTTAGAGAAACACTCGAGAATACGCGAAACACCGGGGGACTATTTTCCGGATTTTTTTTTGGAAAAAAAATAGAAATTTGCATGGGTTTAATGTTTATTTTTTCGAACGAAATGATGAGAGTCTTTTTTTTTTTGATTTTTAGTTTGAAAAATGCTTGAATTCACTGAGAAATGGCAAAAATTTAAGGTTCGACGTTGAAACAGTAATTTTTTTTTCCAAATTCAAAATTTGATTTTTTTTTCGTTTTTAAAACTGGAAAAGCCCAAGAGATGATAAAGGATTACAGAAATAAAATGGGAAAATAAAAGATTCGGCCATGAAACCGAAAAAAATTTTTTTTTGTTTTTTTGAAAATGTGTTTCATTTTATCAATATTTTTCAGTTTTCGAAACAGAAAAAATATGAAGAAAAAGTGAAAAAGTGAACTTTTTGAGGGGAAAAAAGGAGAAAAAAAATGATTTGCACCGGAAATTTGCATTTTCTTTTCGGGAGAAAAAAAGGATTTCCGAGTTATCTAATCAGAAAAGCGAAAAAAAGCAGGAGAAATCGAGATTCGAAACATTTTGAAACGGGAAAATTAAAGAGTTTTTGGATATCGAAATAGAAAAATGAAAATGGGGAAACAGTTTTTTTTTTCGGATTTTTTCAGTTAAAACGGGAGTTTCAACGGTATGAAATGAGAAAAAATGGAATATTTCGAATAGAAAATTCTGATTTTTTGAGTAATCCTTTCAGATTTTCAGATTTCCAAATATTTTTCAGCCGATGCTCAGTGAATATTTTCGGAGAAAAAGGCAAGTTTGTGAATATTCATAAAGCGAAAGTAAAAACTAAACAGTCGGCTTTGAAACAGAAAACTTTTTTTTTTTAATTGAAATTTCAGAAAAAAACTTGTTAGCGTGAGTTTTCGCAATTTCGGAAGGTTTTTTAGGGAAAAAAAATGAATAAAAACAGATTGACAGTTTCAGAAAAATATCAGAAATAGTCGATTTTCGAGTCTCGAAACGAATCATATCTTCTTTTTTCCACATTTTTTCCCCATTTCCAATTCTAATGTTTTCTTTTTCTTCTCCCGTTTCAAAAGAAAAAAAAAAGAAAAAAAAGAGAGATAGAGTGATGATGACATCGAAAAAAAAGGCGAGAGAGGGGGGGAAATCGAGATTCGAAAGTAATAATAATGGTTTGTTTATAAGGGAGGACCTCATCTGAAAGCGAGAGAGCACGCTGAAAAAGGAGGGTGCGAGAGAAACGAGGAAATGAGACGACGGAATCTCAGAAGAACGGGGAGAGAAGAAGCGAGAAAAACTGGAAAAACTGGAAGAAGTGAGCACTGAAAGTCATCAAGAATCGCAGGAAATGGGCGAGGAGACATAGTGGAAAAACTGGGTTTCTTGGAAATTGAGTTCACTGTTTCTCAAAACGCAGTTTCTTTTTTCTCCTATACGGTTCCCCGATCACTTGATGTTTAGTAGGGTTGGCAAGAGGACTCACCCCCATTGGGTGAGATTGCCTGTACTGGGGGTCGGTAGCTCAGTCGGTAGTGGCCGCCGCTGGCGATCGAGAGGTCACGAGTTCGAGTCCGTCCTCAACCCACCGGCTTCACCTAGCTTCCAAACATTTTTTATTCAATCTAATCGAACGTTGAAAGCCTTTTTCCAGCCCTACTTGATAGTCATCTCTAGGCGATGAACTTCGAGCTCTTAAAACACGGAAGTGGCTCTAATTATTTTGTGGTAGAACCTAGAAATATAGTGTAGTTACACTAAATATAGAGCTAATTATTATCTTTTGAATGGCGCAAAGAGCGTCTGAAAATCTTGATTTTGAAAAAAGTTATGCGAGTTTTTGGGAAATTGTAGGTAGTCCTCACAAAAACTTGCATAACTTTATTCAAAATGACGATTTTCACACGCTCTTTGCACCATTTGAAAGGTCTTAAAAAGTACTACATTTTGTGTAACTGGACCATTTTCATATAACTTCTCACTGCTTATTCAACTATGCCACCGTGTTTTCTAGATCGCTGAAAGAAGCATTTTCGAAATGAAAATCGAATCGATTGAAAAGTGTTTGAAACCGGAAAAATATTCGAAAAATCGCCGAGAAAAAGGTCACTCACTTTTTTTTTTTCCTTCTTTTTTTCGATTTCTAATTGAAATTCCGAGAAAACGAAGAGAAAAAGAAAAGGATTAACCGGACACTTTTTCCCATTTTTTTTCTCTTTCAAAAGATGAATCGTTGTGGAATTTCGAAGAAAATCAATCGAATTTCTGGAAAAAATTACGGAGAAAACACTTTTAAAAAAGCAAAAATTGATGGAAAAAAGAAAAAAAATGTTTCCCGTTTCAAAATTTCTTGATATTTTTCTGCCGTTTCGAACTAAATTTAATGTAATTCAGGCCGATTTGTTTATCAAAAATAACGAGTGTTTCGAATGGAAATTGGGGCAGATTTTTGGGTGAGAAGAGAGCAGCGAATTGTTTTCCGAGCATCTAATCTGTTTTTTATCAGCAGCAGCAGCAGCAGTTTTCAAGAGGAACAAAGGAAACAAAAAGAGAAAAGGAAATGGAAGCGGCGAGATTTGTGTGATTAATTTCCGGACTGTGAAAAATAAAAAATAAAAAAAGCGAATGAGACCGCGAGGGTTTCGGTGTCTCGCAGTTTGCAGTTTTAGCCCGTCGCGTGACGTGACATGTCACGTCACACTCCCCAGAGACAGAAAGGATCCTCGATGAGTCGCTGCGGGGCGCAACTCGCGCCCCATTGAACTCGAGAAAACTCGGCCGTGGCCTAGGAATCCGCTTTTCCACGTGTTCCCACGACTTTTGCGACTTTAAAAAGTAAATTTTCGGTTTCGAAATGGCAACTTATTCGTTTCGAAACACTTGGGAAACCAGTAGCATACTTGCAATTCGCGGGGGCTCTCGACAACTTTCCGAATCGAGAGAACTATTGAATTCTGTTTAGAGGTCCACTGAAAATGGAGCTATTCTCATCTCGAAAACAGACAATCTGAAATTGACTGAAATTTTCAGTGCTTCTGAAAATTTAAGTTTTTTGAAAAGATATGGATTCATGATAAACTCCTTCAATTTGAAAACTAGAAAGATTGAAACAGGAATTTGGAAAACAAAATTTGGAAAAAAAAAACTATTTTTCTGTTTCAACAACGTATTTCAGAGAAACATTTTCGAAGAAAAAACCGAATAAGTTTTGAAAATGAAAAGAATGAAAACGTCGTCAGAGACGCGCATTTCACGGCGAAGAAATTGATTTTCGGTGAAAAATTGGTATAGTTATTATTATGAGTTACGTGGGAAACGGGGAAAAAAATGAGAAAAGTGGGTTGGAGTTTACGAGAGGAAATGGGATTGGGTAGAGAGTGTGTGTGTTGATTGTGATTGGAAAATGAGTTTGGACGGGAAATTCAATTAGAGTGTGTCACGTGACACGTGCAATACGTCTCCATGGCCTTTCGACGTCTTCTAGGCTCAGAATCTTGACGTCTTCTGAATTCAGATTCTCAACGTCTTCCGAATTCAGAAACTCTACGTCTTCTAGACTCAGAATCTCTACGTCTTCTGAATTCAGAATCTCAACGTCTTCTGAACTCAGAATCTCGACGTCTTCTGTAATCAGATTCTCAACGTCTTCTGAATTCGGATGCTAGACGTCTTCTAGACTTAGAATCTCGACGTCTTCTAGAATTCAGAATCTCAACGTCTTCTAGACTCAGATTCTCGACGTCTTTTAGACTCGGATTCTTAACGTCTTCTGAATTCAGAATCTCAACGTCTTCTGAATTAAGATGCTAGACGTCTTCTGAACTCAGAATCTCAACGTCTTCTGGGTTCAGAATCTCAACGTCTTCTAGACTCTGAATCTCAAAGTCTTCTAGAATCCAGAATCTCAACGTCTTCTAGACTCCGAATCTCAACGTCTTCTGAATTCAAAATCTCAACGTCTTCTAGAATCCAGAATCTCAACGTCTTCTGAACTCAGAATCTCGAAGTCTTCTGAATTCAGCATCTCGACGTCTTCTGAACTCAGAATCTCAACGTCTTCTAGAATCCAGAATCTCAACGTCTTCTAGACTCCGAATCTCAACGTCTTCTGAATTCAAAATCTCAACGTCTTCTAGAATCCAGAATCTCAACGTCTTCTGAACTCAGAATCTCGAAGTCTTCTGAATTCAGAATCTCGACGTCTTCTAGAATTCAGAATCTCAACGTCTTCTGAATTCAGAATCTCGACGTCTTCTAGACTCAGATTCTCGACGTCTTCTAGAATTCAGAATCTCGACGTCTTCTGAATTCAGAATCTCAACGTCTTCTGGACTCAGATTCTCGACGTCTTCTAGAATTCAGAATCTCAACGTCTTCTGAATTCAGAATCTCGACGTCTTCTAGAATTCAGAATCTCAACGTCTTCTAGACTCAGAATCTCGACGTCTTCTATACTCAGAATCTCGACGTCTCCTGAGCTCAGAATCTCAACGTCTTCTAGAATTCAGAATCTCGACGTCTTCTAGAACTCAGAATCTCGACGTCTTCTAGAATTCAGAATCTCGACGTCTTCTGAATTCAGAAACTCGACGTCTTCTAGACTCAGATTCTCGACGTCTTCTAGAATTCAGAATCTCAACGTCTTCTGAATTCAGAATCTCGACGTCTTCTAGAATTCAGAATCTCGACGTCTTCTGAATTCAGATTCTAGACATCTCGTCCGACGTCGTCGTCGTAGTCTCTTACTCATTTATTTTTATATATATTTCTCTCCCAATTCCGGCGAATAATATGATTTTTAATTGGTCCCCAAGAGGGAGCTGTCTCTTCTCGGAAAAACATCGCTTTCTCTCGACGAGTCTCCGAACGTTTTTTTCACTTTTCGAACGGAAAAAAAAGAGAAATTTCGGGAGATGAAACGGGAAAAATAAAACAGAGGGAACGGTTTTTTTTTTTGAAAAGAAATTCAGATTATTTTTTTTCAGACAAATTAATATCCAGTCGATATTTATAATTTCCATAAA
Source organism: Caenorhabditis sulstoni (assembly GCA_963966605.1). Taxonomy (NCBI): domain Eukaryota; kingdom Metazoa; phylum Nematoda; class Chromadorea; order Rhabditida; family Rhabditidae; genus Caenorhabditis; species Caenorhabditis sulstoni. The sequence continues at coordinate 7,291,374 of OZ016478.1, forward strand.
TTTCCACTTTTTTAAAAGAAAAAAAAAAACTATTTTAATTTTAATTTCTTTTCTAAAAATTCGACAAAAACGTTAATTTTCCTTCATTAGAAACATTGAAAAATGTCAATTTTCATCGAATTTTCGCATAAAATTTCCATTTTTTCCTCTCGAAATTCTTCGTTTTTCGAATATTCAAAAGAAAAATAAGGACATTTTTTGGTGAAAAAATTTTGAAATTTGAAAAAAAAAATTATTGAGTGTTTCTTTTTTCGAGTCAAAAATGGCAATTTTCGAATAAATTAACCCTTTTTTTTCGGAATTTTTGAGGGGAAATGGAGCCGAAAAAGATGCTCATTGAGCACCAAAAAGTGCTCATTTCGAGAGAAACTGGTGTAAATAAATATGAGAAAATATTCGAGTTTTTTTTCTGCGTTATTGAAAAAAGAAGGCCTATATATCACAGAATAAATTTATTTTCTTCTTTTTTTCTCTCTCTCTCTCTCTCTCTCGAGTAAAAAGTTGTCTAAAAGTGTCTAAAACATGCATTCTGTCCGCCTCCGAACCGAGTTTGTTCCGGGAAACGATGCAATCAGTCGCGACTCTTTTCTTTTTCTCGTCATCAAACCGAATTACACTTTTTCTCCACATGAGTCATTTTGTCGTTCGAGGAGAGGTGCTTAGCAGAAAATTAGAAAAAAAAACATACGGGAGGAGATGGAATGTTTGGTGGTTAATGATGGAATAAAGTGGAAAAAATAATAATGAATATCAATGCACATGATGAGGAAAGCAGCAATGAAATAGGAGAAAAAACAAGGCATCCGGGGGGTGGAACATTGTGATTATTCAGAAACCAAAGAGTGGACGTCTTCTCGATTCTTCTTTTCTCCGTCCTCTTTTCCGGCCCGGCTTTCTCTTATAAGCTTCGTGAGCACCTCGTACACATAGAAGTTTTCGGTGAAAGTGAACGAGGTGGGCTGCGGAATGCGCAGAAGGAGCTCGAGCAGCTTTCCGGCGGTTATGTTGCTCGTCGCAATTTCATTTATGATGTTCTCGCACTTTTCAGCGACTTTCTGATCGCCAAACGGACAGATTTGCAGAGGGCGATCGGCGATTCCGGCGGCGATCACTTGGATTAGGACTGAAAAGTGATGGTGTTCGTTCGTTTTCAGAAGAGCAAACTCACATTTGAGGATCTTGTCTCCGCCGAACGCACCGCAACCCCACCATCCACTGACGATCGGAATCTTATTGAAATGTTTCCCGGGGCTCTGGAATCCGACGAGAGCCTTGTTGATTTCGCGCAGCAAAGCGTCAGTTTGAAGCTGCTGTCTGAGCAAATGCACATTGCTCCTGTTCGCCGATCCGAAATTGACAGCGTCGATGGCTATACACTCGATGCGAATTCGACGGAACTCATCGCGGAACATGTTCTGCCTCGCGTCTTCTTTTTTCAGCGGAACCCATTTTACAGTTGCACCTGAAAATGATAAATTGAAGTTTTGGGAAAGCTGGCGGCCCTAAACGTACCATATCCTTTGTACGAGCTGTAGGCTTGAGCTCCAATTATCGAGATTGCCTCATCGGGTCCCATATCGTGGCCGGCGAGAAGCATGCCGACGAACATCTCAGGACACATCAGGAAACGAATCTCCTCTTGGACGGCTCCGTGCGTTAGAACTCCTCCGCCGAGCTTCTTGTTGGCGAAGTCGACCTGCGTGCTCAGCGCCGACTCCTCGATCTTCATGTCCGTCTTGATCGTCGCTCGAATCCGATTCTTGCATTCCTTCATTTCATCCACCTTCATCGGCCTGCCCTTGATTCGTCTAAAAGAGACGAATCCGTTCGGCTTCGTTTTCGAGAACGTGTCAAAGTAGTTGAAGATGAATTTCAGCTTTTCGACTGCCAAGTCCGAAGTACCACGCAGGATCCTTTGAAAGGCGAACACTTTCCCGATCGGCTCATCTGGCTCGAAGCGGGCCGGTGTCCAGTACGGCTTGGCTCCGAAGTTGAAGAACATGCGGGCGACGAGCGAAGCGCATTGCTTTTGCGATAAAGTCGCCGAGCTATCTTCTACCAGGTAATAGATCTTCTGAAGAGATATGTTGAATACAAGAAAGAGAGCTCTGAAGGAACATCTCCAAAGCTTACTATATGTACTAGTTCAATCGGGACGAACAATTATTTAAAACGCACGAGCAGTGCTCTTCCCCTCACCTTGGGCAGAACTTCCTCTGCGGCGGCGGCAAGGTGGACCACGTTCCTGAGCTGCTGGAAGACGTCCTCGTTTCCTTTGCTCTCCACTTCCTGCACGTACCACTTCTCGAGAGCTGGAAACCTAAGTTCCCGGCTTCCCACTCCGATCATATCCTCGATCAGACCCTGAAGGGAATAGTTTCAAGAAATCGAGTTGAAATGGGCTCCCTCACAGCGAAAGTATGGTATCCGCCGTCGGTTCCCTGCGACAGATAGTCCTTTAGAAGAGCCAGCTGGTGTTTATGCACATCATTCTCTTTTCGAATCTGGAAACGAGGGCTCTTTGAGCTCTATAGTTTCAAATTTCCATTTTACCTCGCTCACACCCCATTCTTGTTTGAACAGCTTCAAATTTTGTTGCTCGCCATGCTCGTCTGGAACAAGATTTGAGATTTCGAGAAAAAAAAACTGTGTGATCCTACCGAATTTGGGATTTTCCAGTCCCGGCACCTTAGCGTACACGCTGTCGAAGAACGAGTCGGCGAGCAGGGGATTTGGTGGGAAAACGAGCTGCTTTTCGTCGAATGCTTCTAGAAGGCAAGCGAGGTCGCCTTGCGGTGACATCAAGTCTTCCGGTGTCGGCGTGGACTGAAGTTTGTTTGAAACTGCACCGGACAGGATGGATCTCATTAGAAGAAAGATGTTTTTTGTGTGTCTTCAATGAACTTTCGAGAGATTTTTCGAGTGTAAAATAGTCTTGGTGCCGTTCTAAAGTTGTTCTCAACATAATCTGATTGTTTAGCTTGAGGGTACACCACCAAGTACCACACTTTTCGATGTTTCTCTCCTTTAACTGTATTTCTCATAATGAAGTCAGTGAGGAGTACAATCAAAGGATTACGGGTAATAAGTTATAACTAATAACTGAATGAATGTTTTTTTTTGTGTGGTTGTAGTGAGAAAAGTTCAAAATTTCAAGATTCGTCGTTTGGCTTTTGGGCGTAAACAAAATTCGAAAAGTTCGTTTGATATTTAGCTACAGAAATGCTTTTTGGTTTTCCAGAAAAAGATTGATAAATAGAAGATTTTTCGGAAAGTTCGTTTTAAAAATATTAATTTTAATTGAAAATTTTTCTGATTTGAGGTTTCACCTGAGGTTAGCGACCGTGAATTTTATCCGGCCCGTTGCAATTCTGTTCTGAACTTTGAAGGAAAAACAGAATTTTTGAATTTCCAGAAGAAAAGTAGAGGCTGATCGAGCTTTTCTCCAACCAGAAACACTTTTTCTACTTTTTTCGACGAGTAAATTTTAAACTAGGCGTGGTCTCTGCCTAGTCCAATAGAGCGCGTTTGCAATCTCCCTCTTTTTTGCGAATGTTTGTTCAAGTGCGATTCGCGATCCTAAATTGCGCAATTCTATTGCAACACCGCGCCTTACATCTTTTACGAGTTCTTCCGGGCTCTCGCAATGAGCTACTTCCTCCATTTCCTCTTCTTCGTCGTCCATGGCTTCCTCGTGAACCGCTAGTTCCTGGAATCTCTACAAACTGTTAGTAGACCGTCGAAAACGGACTCGTTCCCCTACCCTTTCCTCTTCTTCGTCGTCTCCCGACCCGAAGAGGTTCTCCTCGGATGGCGCACGTTCTCCCGTTTCTGAAGCCTTCGCTTCTTCGGAAACCGTCAAAGACGGCGGAGAAAGCAGCGATGAAGGATCCGATCGATTCTGGTAGACAGAAGCGGGGGAACGCGTCGAGTTGGCGCTGAGCCGACCGCCAGAAGACGTCGGAGTCGACGGAGAGCCCTTCTGAAATGGTTAGAACGTCAGAAACTGCTCTCATGATTCTCCGACACTGCACACCCTCAGTTCTCAGCCCCCTTCCTACCTCTTTCTGCGCTTCGAGTCGTTTGGCTTTCGGGGTCTTGGACTGAAGATCGAACTCTTTCTCGTCAATTTCTAACGAAGCGTCACTGTTGGTGCCCTCCTCATCCTCCACCGAATCGTTCACCACCTCGTCCTGCTTCACCTCCTTATCTTCGGATCCCTGTGATTCGGGAGCTGTCGAGTAATCGTCCTGGCTGTCCGATTGGGCGAACACGTCGATGCTCTTCGGCTCGGCCTCCAAATCAAGCTTCTCCGTCGACTTTCGCACCGTCTCCAGATTTCCGTCGATTCTCGCCCGCTTCGGGGGCGGTTTGTGGACGGTTCCGGGCGATCCGACGTACTCTTCGTACGCCTGTTCGTCGCTGTTCGAGCAGTGCGGAATCTCGCTCATTTCGCTTCGAACGGAGCGAAACTGCAACAGAGAACAGTTGGAAACACAACGTTTTGATAGCTTTTTCGCAGAAACAAGGGGAAACGTGAGTTTGGAGCTTTGCAATTTTAGAAAGAAAGAAACTCGCACGACGTCTACAGACCGTTGTAAATAGAGCCTGATCCATTTCAGAGACTCTTCGATTTCTCCTGGCTCAGCTACAAAATCTTTACGAGTTCCTTAGTCCCATCCCAGAGAAAGAGAAACTAAAAGCCTTCTGTGAAACTTTGATTCGAAACTTTCCCTTCAACAAGTTCTCGATCCGAATCTCGACTTCGAAAGTGAATCGCGAGATCTCGGATTAAGATATTTTCGCTTGGCAAAACACATCTCCTCCTCATTTTAATAAGTTGTTCCCTTCTTCGAAATGTGGTCTCCCTCCACTCAACGCCTTATTATTCTCGTGGTTTTGTGCGTGCTCCTACTCAAATTGTGCTTTTTCTCGAGCTCGCCGATCAATTTGAGAGACTTGAAGCGACCCGATGTCTTTGACGCCGTCGTCGAGGCGAACGTGAGGGTTTTCAGAGTGACTTTAGAAAAATTCGGCATGTTTTCAGAGTTTGTGGGTGGATGAGGAAGAGGAAAAGAAGTTTTACTTCTACAAAAACATTCCAGCGTTCGCACAGGCTTCTAACAAGATAGCAGTATGATTTCTCACGAGTTTGCCAGTTTTTTGAGCCAAAACTTTATTTAGGCTATCGGGAAATCGAAAACGGCGGTTTGCGAAACGGACAACATGATTGGGCAGTCCGTTTTGTGCAAACTGCAGCAGAAGGAGGACGAAGAAACGTACGGCTGAAGATTCCAAACGTTGAAAATCTGCGACTCTCATTTTAGACCGTGCGATTCGGACTCCCTACAGCACTACGTGGATTTCAGCGATTTGGCGAAAAAAGCGAAGCTGAACAAGAATTTCACCGACTGGAAGATTCTATTCACGAGAAGAGACCCTGTGGAACGAATCGTCGACCATTTCATGGACACTTGTGTCAGGTAGAGCTCCATATTTACCATTCTCCAGCAAAATGTCCGACTCTACAGAGAAGCACGACCTTGTTTCGACTGCCGATTAGATCTCAAGTGCTATCTGACAATTATCCACAGCGTTATCAAGGACTTAGCCAAGAATATCAAATTAGTGACAGAGGATCACTTGAAATACGTGCCACAGAACTGGTGGGACCAATTCTCTGCGAGAAATGCGCGCGAACTTGAACATTCAGGTATTGTCAAATGGAAACAATGGGCCAGAGATTCACTTTCGTCGATTTCAACCAATTCGCCAATCCAACCAATCCAGAATACGCCGACGCCAAGGTTTTCCGAGTGTTACTTCCAGAATCTCACGAAATTCCCTACAGAGGCCGGACAAACTGCGACCCGAAGACATTTTCGACGATCCTTTGTCTTCGCACGAGAAGATTCGGCAATACTACATGACAGTCATTCAATCGCGACCCGACATCTTGGACCTGGTCAAGAAAATTTACTATTGGGACTTTTTGCTGCTGAAAATGCCGGTTCCAGAGCTGAAAGTGGCGGAAACCAAAGATTATAAGGATGGATGGCATTGAAAATAAAAATGAAAATGTAGAACAAACAGAGAATGTTTTCGAAAAATGGGAAAAACTGATAATCAAATACACTTGAAACGCGTCAACAAAGCACGAGAAACGCGTCTATCACCGATTTTGTTGACGCAGAATTTAGTTCCAAACGGCAATATTTCAATGAATTTTTGCCTATGTTTCAGACTTTTTCAGCTGTTTCCTAACCATTAATTATCGATTTTTGCGTTTTCATCTTATAAAACTGTCTATTTCTTCTCCATTGCTTCAATTTTCGTAAAAATCGCACTTTAAATCGATTTCAAGAAAGTTTTTCAATATTGTCGTTGTTTTTGCAGTCGCTATGGTTTTAGCCGATTTGGGCCGTAAAATCCGGAATGCGATCGGAAAACTCGGTCAAAGCACTGTCATCAATGAGGAGGAGCTCGATTTGATGCTCAAAGAGGTGTGCACGGCGCTCATCGAGTCCGACGTGCACATTCGCCTCGTCAAACAGCTCAAAGATAACGTGAAGTGAGCAAATACAAAGAAACCTTGAAAATAAGTCGGTATTCATCTTCAGAAAGTCGATAAATTTCGAAGAGATCGTCGGCGGTGCGAACAAGCGTCGGTACATCCAGAAGACGGTGTTCAATGAGCTTCTGAAGCTCGTCGATCCGGGAGTCACCGCTTTCACGCCTACCAAGGGAAAACGTAACGTCTTCATGTTCGTCGGTCTTCAGGGATCCGGAAAAACCACCACTTGTACCAAGGTTTGCACGATTCCCTCGTAATATGTTCAATTCTGGTGTTGCAGATGGCTTATTACTACCAGAGAAAAGGCTGGAAGACGTGCCTGATCTGCGCTGATACATTCCGTGCGGGAGCCTTCGATCAGCTCAAGCAGAACGCCACCAAGGCTCGAATCCCGTTCTACGGATCGTATTCCGAGATCGATCCCGTCAAAATCGCCGCGGAGGGAGTCGAAAAGTTCACGGTTCGCTTTCAAAAACACGTTTGAATCTGTTCTGAGTGGAAATTTGCAGAAAGAAGGTTTCGAGATCATCATCGTGGATACATCGGGACGACACAAGCAGGAGGCGTCGCTCTTCGAGGAAATGCTGCAGGTGTCGAATGCGGTGCAGCCTGACAACGTCGTCTTCGTGATGGACGCCTCGATCGGACAGGCCTGCGAGGCCCAAGCGAGAGCTTTCTCGCAGACCGTCGACGTCGCCAGTGTCATCATCACTAAGCTCGACTCGCACGCCAAGGGAGGTGGAGCCCTTTCTGCGTAAGCTTCTTTATTCAAACCTTCCTGTTCTTTTCTTTGAACTTTGCCGTGTTTTCATGTTGCAGTTAGTCTTGATTGCTCTGAAACTTTGAGTTTTCCAGCGTTGCCGTCACAAAATCGCCGGTGATCTTCATCGGAACCGGAGAGCACATCGATGACTTCGAGATCTTCAAGCCGAAGTCGTTCGTGCAGAAACTGCTCGGAATGGGAGACATCGCGGGACTCGTCGACATGGTCAACGACATCGGAATCCAGGACAACAAGGAACTAGTCGGTAGACTGAAACAAGGTCAGTTGTCACTGAAAATCGAAGCATTTCCTCGGGAAGATTGCCAAACTATGTCGACATTCGATGGGAATCGCTGTGAATCTTTAATCGAATTCAAGCTTTTCAGGTCAATTCACGCTCCGTGACATGTACGAGCAGTTCCAGAACATTATGAAAATGGGACCATTCAGTCAGATTATGGTAAGCTGAAAGTTTAATACATTTATCCATGTTTTAGCAAAACTCGAAGCTTCTGAACAGATATTCTGAAACAGGAAAACCAGAACTAATTACAAATTTGCAGAGCATGATTCCCGGATTCGGACCAGAGTTCATGAACAAAGGAAACGAGCAGGAGTCGGTGAACCGTCTGAAGCGGATGATGACAATGATGGACTCGATGAGCGACAAGGAGCTCGACCACCCGAAGGCCTCGGAGCTCTTCACGAAAGAGCCGAACCGGGTGGCGCGAGTGGCTCGCGGCTCCGGATGCTACCAGCAGGAAGTGCGGGATCTCATGTCGCAGTACAAGAAGTTCTCGGACGTCGTCAAGAAGATCGGATCAATCAAGGGACTGTTCAATGTGAGTGCCTCGTCGAAAAAAGCTGACTTTTTAACGAAAAAAATCGATATTTCCTGTGATTCTCACTGTTTGCAGGGCAAAAACGGCGACATCAACCCGAAAAACGTGAATCCGGCTCAGATGGCGAAACTGAATCAGCAGATGGCAAAGATGATGGATCCGCGCGTGCTGGCCCAGATGGGCGGCATGGGCGGCCTCCAGAACATGATGGCCCAAATGGCGCGCTCCGGAAAAATGTGAAAAATCAATAAACCATCTCCAATTCTCCCTTTTTTTCTCTCATTTTCTCTTCGTTTAGCATAGTTACTCTGTGATTCCATCCGAAAATTCGAAAACTTCCTTTATGCTTTTCCTCTTGAAAACCAGAAAACTAATCAAAAACTTCCATATATTTATTTTTCTTGCTTTTTCGGAAAAAGTTTTTCCTATTAAAAAATATATATTATTTTTTTCGGTGTACATACACATAAATAAAGGAACAAAACTCATTCATTTTTCCGTTTGATAGTTTTTTTTCCGTTTAAATTACGATTTTTATCTGAATTTTTCAAAAAAAGAAACTGTTTTTCAAATTTTTTTTTAGAAAATGCCGCCAAAAACGAGAAAAACAAAAGCGGAAAACGATGAGGATTTGGAGGTTTTTGCCAAAAAAACGGAAATTTTTGAAATTTCAAATATTTTCAGGAGATTTTGGAGGAAATAAAACCAGCAAAATTGCCGGAATCCGATGAGAATTTCAAGCGAAAAATTGTGGTTTCAAAGGGTATTGTTCGGTGGTTTGCCAGAAAATTATCGATTGATTTTGCAGAGGGAAGTCTCGCGAACAGTCGAATTTTGAAATTGAGGCATCCGAGAGGCGGTTGTGCTCTTTTTCGCATTTCCGATCAGCATTTCGATGAGGTGGGAGAATTTGGAAACAAAATTATTGTCTGCACGGCACCCTGCGGCAGTGTTGCACGGAATCCCGTTTCCTTCCTTCCATTTCCGCTTTCCGCGTCTTTTCGGCGTTTCCGTTTCCGTTTCCGCCTTCCGGATTAAAACTTTTTTATTCCGTTTCCGTTTCCGTCTTCCGGATAAAAATCCCCTTTAGGTTAACTAGCGTTCCATCGCAGAACCATCGCGCTTTGGTTGTCAGCGTGAAGTACCGTGGCCACAGACTAGGTTTTCGTTTCATTCTGTGAAGTAGACGAAATAGTATGTCAATGAGATTGAAACTCAAGGCGTTTACTGTGTAAGACTTCCGTTTCCTTCCTTCCATTTCCGTCTTACGCGTACTTTTCGGCGTTTCCGTTTCCATTTCCGCCTTCCGGATCGGACAGTTTTGGTTCCGTTTCCGTTTCCGCCTTCCGTGTCAAAAAAATAGCAGTTCCATTTCCATTTCCGTCTTCCGGATCATGAAATTTTCATTTCCGTGCAACACTGCCCTGCGGCCGGAATTTTTACATTTCGCGCGCCAAGAGGGTTGGTGACGCGTTTCTCGATTTGCTGGCGCACTTCGCGACAATGCAAAAATCGAGGCCCCCACAGTAATTTCATGGACTTTCGGAAGTCGTTTTTCGAGAAAAAGAAGCAAAAAAATGGCAAAAAAGAGCAGTTCTATACTTATAAAGACTCTTTTATGGGCCCATTTTTCGAAATTGATGGCAAAATCTGCTGTTTTTCGATTTCTCTCCGCCGTCTCGGGCTTCAAAAAGCGAACTTCAAAATGTATCAACTTCATCAGTTTTTGAGGAATCGGTTCGGTTTTGGTCGCAAAATGTTTCTAATGAAGGTCTTCACAAATGCTATGGACGAAATTTCGGATATCGCAGCCAGTTTTCGCAAAAAAAGCAAGAAACGCATTTTTCAGTACAAAACTTTGAGGTGTATCAACACCGCAGCCAGCGAATAATGTGTTACGCTGTTTTGAAAAAACGATTTCTTTTGCATTTCTCTACAATTGCTATGAACAGTTTCGAAGAAAAAATCATTTTCTGCGCTGCAAATGATAAAAAACCAAAAAATCAACTGAAAAATTCGCGACGCCCCGCCCACTTTTACAAACGCGCTCCACGGACAATTCGCCTCGCAGGGCGCCGTGGTCTGTATTTCAACCTCGTCCATGAAAAACCGAAAATTAGAGATTTTCGAGCTTTTTTGCAGTTTTCTAACGCTAACTTCAGATTTTCCGATTTTAGATTAAGAAAATCGAATAAAAACACCTTTAAATTAATGATTTACGAGAAAAAAATAATTTTTATTGAAGATTCTGGCTGTAAACGACGGTCATCGATCGTTTTTCTACGGCGAATCGGTGATTTCGGACGGCTCGATTCACCTTTTCTCGCCGTACAACCCAATATTCGTTTGTCTGCCGTACCTGACGAAAACGAGCACGAAATTCGTGGAAATCGAGGAGATTCTCGTCGACGAAACGTTCGAAGCGATCGGCGAGTTGGCGAAAAACGAGCGGATTCTGAAGACGTTGGCGAAAGTGGGCGACTTCAAAGGTTCGTCGAACGACGCGGCGAGGAAAATCGAAGAGTGTTGCAGAGGTGCTCGACGTGAAATTGTATCGGCTCGACGAGCAGAAGCTGAACAAGTGGCTCCACGAAAAGTTTGATTCGTTGAAGAGGGAAATCGAACGAGATGCTCACAAATCCCTTCTGGAATGCAGTAAGTGCAGCGATATTCGCCCGAATCACACGGTTTTCTCTTGCAGAACACGCTCTGGATCGTCACGCGTTCGGCATTCTCAGTGATTATTTGTCTCCAGAAGCGGTCGTCACGGCCAGAATCCTACTGGACGTGCCGGAAGAGAGACACGCGGAGCACATCGACATGAGCATGAAGCGGAAGTCGGCCGAAGACGAGTTCGAAGCGGAGAAGCCGGCGGCGAAGAAGGCGAGAGAGAGTGTTCAGAAGAAGAAATTGGAGGCCGCTTCCAAGGGAACCAGGAGCATTTCCGCCTTTTTCTGCAAAAAATAGACGAAACATCGCTTTTTTCCCCATTTTTATGTTCAATATCTCGCTTGAAAATCAAAATCTGAAAAATCGACCTCATTTTTATACTTTTATACTGGTTTTTGTAAGCTGCTCATTCCGATTCGTTTTGTTTTTTGTATTCCAATTTCAGATATTCGGTTTTAATTTTTTTTTTTCTGTTGCTTTGCAAAACATACTGAAGATCAAAAGAAAAAATTGGATTTGGACTGATTCTTAACTTTTTTTCTAATTAATTTGGATGTTTTTAAAGAGTTTTTGAGCTCTTCTGAAAATATTTGGTTTTACGAAATTTTGAATTTTGAAAAAAACAAAGCTTTTTCCAAATTTTGAGAAATTTCGAAATGTTTCAAAATCGAATTCAGATAGATAAAAATTTCCTAGTAAAAGTTTAAAAGTGAAAATCGAGAACAAAAAGTCGATTTTTGATGAAAGTTGAAAAGCGTTGAAAGTTGCATTCTGAAACTTCAAATTTTCAGTGAATTTTCTGGAAAAAAAGTCCACGAATTTCCGCAGAATGGCGTCTCGTCTGGCGGCGTCTCGAATCGTGCACGCGGGCCGCGGAGTCTCAGCGCCGACGGCGTACGGAAAGCGAATGGATCGGCTGTCGAACCGGATCTGGGGCGAAGTGGTGCTGCCGACGGACACGAAGAGTCTCAAGGTGGTGCGGGTGATGTCCGCCGAGCCGTACGAGACGAAAGAGCAGCTGTCGCCCGAGTACTACCCCAATCTGCCCATGTTCCACTACCTGACCAAAATGCTCCGATTCCACGGACTCTTCTTCGACGATCACACCGTTTTCAGAGAGGTTGCTCAGTTTTCGAGCTTATCTCACCGAGAAATCGATTATTTCAGGTGCAAGACAATCTGAAAACGATTCGCGGAAAAGTGGTCCGACCGCCGATCGGACAGGGAAAACGAGCCCAGTTGCGAGGCAAAAAGTGATCTGGATCTCGGCGATTTATAGATTTATTTCTAGTTTTTAGAGATTCTCTCCTCGCTGTTATCGTTTTGTTTCCTCCTATAAACAATTCTTTTTGCTAGAAAACACCTGAATCTTGATTTTTTCGTCAGAAAAAGTTGAATTCAACTTCCAATATTCAAATTTAAACTTCCCGCCAAAAAAGCATCCTCGACAGAGCACGTTTACTGCGAAACAAACAAATGCCCAATTTCAGAATTTCGGTTTTTTTCTTCAATTTTTCGCCGAATAACCAGAAAAACTATAAGATTTCCAGAATTTAGACCAATTTTCGTGCAAAAAATGAAAAGAAGCAGCAGTGGAGCGATGAACGAGCCGAAAAAAGCGAAAGGTAGGCGAAAATTGGGAGAAAATTCAAATTCCCGCCGTTTTCAGACACCGATCTCTTCGGAAGACCCATAAAGAAGCACGGATCGTGGGAATCAAAAGTTTGCTTTTTTGTTTGGAGGAAAAAAGAGAAAAATTTAGAATTTTAAATAAAATATTTAGGACGATGGAGATTTGATGATTTTCACGCACGACGAAGTGGAAGGAAAAACGAAAATCGCCGCGTTCGATATGGGTAATTTCGAGAAAATCATCTTACGAACGTTTTTTTTCTGGAAATTTTATTTTCAGACGGGACGTTGATCAAGACGAAAAGTGGAAAAGTGTTTCCAGTGGACACGAAAGACTGGCAGTTCGTTTTCTCCTGAAAATGCCGCTGAAACTCTGAAATTTCCAGACTTTTGTTCGAAAACATTCCGTCGATCCTCAAAAACTTGCACTCGGACGGCTTCAAGATTGTGATTTTCACAAATCAGAAGGGGATTCAGGTCGCGAAAGTGGATCGGAACGAGTTTCGGAAGAAGATCGAGGCGGTCGTCGCGAAACTGGCGGTTCCTGTGCAGGCGTTCGTCTCAGTGGCCGGAGGTATTTACAGGTAACAGAAAATCGATAATTGAATAGGGAAGAAACTGAGATTTCGCCAGAAAACCGTGCATCGGCATGTGGGACGAGTTGAAAAGGCGAAACGACGGAGTGGAAATCGATGTGAAAGCGAGCGTTTATGTGGGCGACGCCGCCGGAAGGCACAAAACAATGGTCTCTGGCTCGCGAACTTTCATTTTTGGAGAAGCTAGTTTATGGCCGCAGTTTTCTACTCGAAAACCTATTCCCCCCACACATCGGAATCCTTCCCATTTCAGAATCGCCCGAAGAAGGATCACTCGTACGCGGATCGCTTTTTCGCAGAGAACGTCGGACTGAAGTTCGAGACTCCGGAGCAGTTTTTCCAGAAATCGACTCTGGAAGAGCCGTGGGGACCGCCGAGTTTCGAGCCAAAACGACTGTTCGAGGAAGGAATCCCGCAATTGGAGCCCGAGGGTAAGTGCGCTCCATTGTGAATGAGACTCGAGTTTTCGGCGGATTTTAGATGCGAAACTGAAAAGCGACGGGCAGGAAATCATCGTGATGGTCGGATTCCCGGGATCCGGAAAGTCGACGTTTGCTCGGGAGCTCGCGGAGCAGCACGGCTACAAACTGGTCAATCGTGACGTCATGGGCACGTGGCAGAAGTGCGTGGCGGTCACGAGGGCTCATCTGAAAGACGGCGACTCGGTCGTGGTCGACAACACGTCTCCTGATCTGGAATCGAGAAAGAGGTATCTGGAAGTGGCAGAAAACCTCAAAGTTCCGGCGAGATGCTTTTGGATGCAGTGCTCGCTGGAGCACGCCGAGCACAATATCCGATTCCGAGTGCTCACCGACGAGTCAGCTCAGCCGATCAGCAAAATGGTGCTCCGAATCCACAATAGCAAGTTCGTCGAGCCAACCGAATCGGAGGGATTCACACAGATCGTCCGAGTGAACTTCCGACCGAGGTTCGGAGTTCCGGAGCACGAACAGCTCTACAAAATGCATCTAATCGATCCGTAGATTCAATTTTCGGAACTGTGAATGAAAATTTATTAACCTAACGATACAACCAGTCAATGATCAAAACAAGCGAAACAATGAGGTATTTGAGCGGAGTCGAAGAGCTGTCAACCGTCGGAAGTCGCAATTCGGGCAGTTTGTCCAGTTTGAAAGAGCCGCAGTCTTTCGGGAAATGGTCCGGAGGCATGTAGATCTCGCTGTCGTCGCCCACCTCAAAATGAGAAAATCATGGTTTTCAGATAGTTTTGGCCTACTTGCTCCCATTCGACCTACTTTTTTCTCTTTCAACCTACTTTCCCGTATGCAGTTGTCCTATTTTTCTTGCCATTCCATCTACTTTTTTACCATTCGACCTACCTTATAAGCGTATCCAGTTCCGCCCATCAAATGCAATTCCAAATGGCAATGAGCGAACCACCATCCTGGATTCGTGGCACGGAATCTGTAAAGAGAGCGATTCGCGGAATTCCAGACGTTTCCAGAAGGCTACCTGATAGTGATGTAGCCTCCGACGGGCAGCGTGACAGTGTCACGTTTCGTCGGATTGCGCGTGTTCATGCCCTCGAGCGCGCCGCCCAGCCACTCCCTCTTCCGCCACTTCTTCCCGTTGCAACTGACGTCCGGCCCCGCGCAGTCGATGTCGCCGTTCATTTGGTCGATGAATCCGGTGCCGTTGTAACTCGGCCATCCCACTTTCATCACGTAGAAGTGGTGTCCGTGGAGGTGGAACGGGTGCGCGTAGCCGGTGCCCATCGCCCCGCCGAGACCCATGTTGTAGAGTGTGATCTGGACGACGTTGTTCAGCTTGTGCTCCAGATGATAGAAGCATCGGCACGTCGTGTCGAGGTCCGACGCCGAGTTGTTCGCGCACGCCGTCTGCGAGCAGTCCTGCAAATCACTCTTCCAGCTTCATTTTCACAGGAGGAGCATATGGGTCTCGCAGCGAAAACAGATACAGTAGTTGTACACTGACTTCTTTTCTTACTGTATACTGTAGCTGTTTTCGCTGCGAGACTCTAGCAGTCATTGTTCTAGAAATTTCAGCGAACTGCCCGTTTTCTGGGTCCACAGGGCTCACAGTGGAAATGGAGGACATGTCGTTCGAGTGATAATACGGTATTCCCCATGGAAACTGGAACAGAAACTGGTCCATTTGCGAGTCGTGGTGCATGTTGATGAAGTGCTCCTGAAACCGAATGCAATCAGAAAACGAGAGTACACGGACAAAACGGCGGTCGGGTCTCACCACGAAAAAGAACAGCAGGTACCATAAACTTTCTCCGGAATAGCCATCTGCGCCTTTAAACAACTTTTCTTGCGAACCGCGCTTTTTCTCAGATCGAATTTCTCATAAAATGATGACAATTCGAAAATGATGAGATTAAAGGCGCATGCAATTATTCGGAAAAGGTTTATGGTACCCGTTGTATTTCGTGGTGGGACCCGCCTCCATTTAGTTCTTGGGCTCTCGATAGTTTTCAACTCTATAATACCTCGAATCCGCCGTTGAACTGTGTCGCCTGCAGAATTTCGGGTTCGATGGCCTCGGGAAACGGATTCTCGAGGTTGTCGTACGAGATGCACGTGAAGTTCGGCTGCGCGACCCACTTCTCGAACGGACAGTTGAGCACGGTGCACTTTTTGTCGGCGGTGCACTCCGGATGAAGGAGGTTGGCTGCAAAACGCACCGACGATGTCCGATGTGACTCGTGACGGACTCACGGGGCGTCTTGTCCTCCTGGAGGCCGTCCTGCTCGTACTCGACGAATCCGAAGCCGTAGTCGATGGGTATCTCCTTCCAGTCGAAAAAGTACTTTTGCACGGTCTCGACCTGGATGCGGTAGCTCTTTTTGACGGGCTTCTCGAGGCCTCTGATCAGAATATCGTACCGTTCGCCCGGAAACACGATGAGACGATCCACCTGAAGAGGTTCGAAGTGTGTGATCTGAAGAAGCGAGTCACCTGCATCGGAACGACTTCGTCGCCGTCCGCCGCGACGACCGTCATCGGATGGCCCTCGACGTAGAGCATCAGCTCTTGTGCGACGCCTCCGTTCACGATTCGGAACAGAATGTCCTCGTCTGGAAGACAAGAGGGACACGTTCTCATGCGAGACTCGAAAACTCACTGGCTTTGATCTTGAACCTCTCGAGCGGCAGATTGAAGGGCTGCGTTTTGACGATCT
This sequence comes from Caenorhabditis sulstoni, assembly GCA_963966605.1. NCBI lineage: Eukaryota > Metazoa > Nematoda > Chromadorea > Rhabditida > Rhabditidae > Caenorhabditis > Caenorhabditis sulstoni. The sequence continues at coordinate 7,307,619 of OZ016478.1, forward strand.
CCTTGTCGTACCACCCCTTGTTGTTCAGCAGAATCGCCGAAATCGGAACAGCGCCGCCCACGTTTCCTGGAATTTGGAATACGGAATTAGGCGGAGTTCAGGCTTTTAGATATCTGAAAGTAGCAATCATTCTAGGTTTTAGATTTTGAGCCGGTTCCGAATATGTTTGAGGGATTCTGATGGCACGGAGAAAGGGGGCGGAGCCTGTTTTCAACCAGATCTTCAAGACAAACAGACCTCCGTCGGAAGTTCTGGTGGGCTCCCAGCACTTGGTGAAGTCGTCGTATCCGTACATCCACTTCATCGTCTTGTCCTCCAATTGCATCCACGCCTCCTCGCCGACTTTCGTCGCCCAGTCCTGCAGATTTCAAAGTGTCAATTATTCGAAGAGAAGAGGAATTCAACATGTCAGTGTGGTTCGAAACGATCGAAAGTGAGAGAAGAGGCGTGTACCTGAAGGAGGATGAAGTACTCTCTGCCCGGTACGACTCGCTTCCGATCGTCGAGCGTCGGCACTGCCGTGTTGTTCGGGTCGACCACAATGAAGCCTGAAATGGAACTTTTTCCGTTCCAGTGGAGGGGAGAAGCTGCACAAATCGAAGGGGGAGCTAGGGTTTTTTCGCGCTCCGCTGGTCTTGGCGCGAAAGTTTGAAAAGGGTGTGTCATCAGACGCGAAAAATATCGGCCATCGGCTAGAAATTTACAATAGTTTTCGAATTTTCACGGTATGTTCAGTGGAGCGCCTTGTGAGCCTACTGAAAATGAGAAAATTTGTGAAACGATGCGAAATGTTTTCGGTTTCATGATCTCAACAATGCTGACGTGTAGTCTAGTTGTTTCGTTCGGTTATATTCCCAGCGAAGAACGTTATTGAACATTCGACTGGCGAGTTTCGGAATATCAAAAAAGTTCGAGGATTTCGGAATTCCGTGCAGCTATGGGCCCCCCTGAATTCAGTGTCTGACCTCCGGCGATTCCGTCGCCTCGATCGGTCTGCATGTGTCCGTGGTACCAGTGGGTGCCCTTGTTGTCGGCGATGAATCGGTACTCGAAGCGGTTGGTCGAGGTGATCGGACACTGCTGCACGAACGCGACGCCGTCCATGTACCACATGCCGTGCTTGTCGATGCCGTGCACGTGGATCGTCAGCGAGTCCATCAGCACGAGGTTCTTCACGCGGATCCACACCTCCGACATGTACGGCACCACGATCGGCGCGCCCGGCCTGAGGGACAGAGAATGTGGGTCTCGCACCGAAGAGACGGTTCTGTGTCGATTTACGAGAACTGTCTTCTCCGCACGTAAATCGACACAAAACTTCCTCTCTCTCTCTTTCTAAGATCTCTCACATGTCTCCGTTAATCGTGATGACTCTTTTGTGAAGTCCGTCGGCGACGAGCACGTCTTCCATGCGATTTTGGTCGAACAGATCCGTTTCGATGTTGAACGGATAGTCGAGATGGCATTCTTTCAACTGATTCGGCTCCCGTTTCGTCCAGTTTTGCTGAGAAAACATAAGTTCAAGTTGGATTCGAACTCGCGCGCACCGATTGGTAGTGATAGTCGACGGGCGTCGCGTGTCTCGCCGGATTGTCGTTCTGGAAGGACATCGAGAGCCGCTTGCTGATCACCATGTCGTACGCGTAGACGCCGTTCTTCAAAACAATCAATTCAATGCTCTGCATTTGGCTATGTTGTTCAACGGTGCCTCCGTAAATCGACACCGAATCGTCTCTTCCATCCGAGACCAGCATTCAACTCAATTCAAAACAGTTTCTAGATTTGTTTTTCAAAAAACACAATTGTTGTTTTCCTATTCGAGTCTAGTACGCAAACACCGTCGGCGATTTCCGCCTCGGCCCGTAAATCCACACTGAATCGTCTCTTCCGTGCGAGACCCGTGTTGTCGTTTCGAAAGATCGCCGTGATATGCGCTGCTCACGTGCAATTTTCAGTTTACAACAAAAGTCGGATAATACTTCGCGGAGTGTCGAAAATGCGCTCTATTGATAAGCAGCTTAACATTCGGACAATCTTGAAGCGGACTCGGTAAAAAGTTATGATTTTTCATGTTCTTCTCTTCTTTCTTGTTATTTTAATAGAAATCATCACAGTTCTGGTCACACTTTTTCCTCAAATTCCAAGAATCCATCAGTTTTTCATTCTCAATAGAGCGCATGTTCAACACTTTAAAAATATTCCAGCGAATCACAAAAATGAAATGACTAAACCAAATTTCGAAGAAAAATCGAAGAATTGACAAGAAATCATTGAAACAGTGAATGTTTTTTTTTTCCAAAAAGAAACAATACCTCATCGGGTTTCATAATTTCCAATGGTTTCGTGTATTTCTGGTATGCATTCGAGTCGGCGAAAAACGAAAAAAGCAAGAGTAAGAGGGGGATCATGGCTGCGAAATGAGGGAAAGAAGAGAGTGTTCAGTACTCTCGCGACGCCTTTTCCTCTTATCAGCCGGGTATCAGAGTGTGCTAAACCGCCCTCTTTGAGCCTAGTCAACACTTTGGAGAATTCTCACTTTACGTGTGAAAAACGAAGAGCAAGATAACGCGGCGGGTAATAAGGAAATCAAGAAATCACGTGAGACGACACGATCTTTCCAGGGAAACGACTTGAGCGCCGGTTTATTAGCGGGAAAGTTACGAGTCAAACATACGCACAGTTAAGAAACATAGACAGACATTAGACATTATTAGATGGAATTAGAGAGACAAAAATATATGGAATCGAATGAAATCATTCGAAAGGGGAGAGAGAGAGCGCGGGAAGGGAGAAAGTCAGAATTGGCACGTCGAGTTGTAGTGCTCGCCGAGGTGGTAGGCTCGCCGCAGGTAGACGATCCGCAGCGGACGCTCGTTCTCGACGCTCTGGTACTCTTCGCCCACCACTTGCTCGCCGTCGGCCGAGTAGATCTGAAACGTCACTTTCTCTTACTGATCAAAGTGTGCTCTGATCAGAGAATTCTTCGTCTATAGATTGAAACATTGTCACTTGGGATCTTTGAAAAATGAAAACAACGGCTCGCTAGGAGAATAGAGTGTGAGAACTAAAGAAATTCTCTTCGAAGACAACTCACAATGATGCACTTCTGGTAGACGTGCGAGGCGGCAGTCAGCTCGACGTGTCCTCCCCAGGCCCCGCCCACTTCGGCGGACCTCTCGACTCCCTGCAGGTACATCTCCCAGTCGACGGCCGGATCGACGCCGCCCGCCTCGTGACTGACGTCCGTATCCGCGATGAATGGGGCGAAGTCGTCCTTGTGATCGCGCATATACTTGGCAATGTACTTACGGATCTTCCGAGACGACACCTACGAATGTTCATGAGAGATTTTGAGCTCAGAAGACGTCCTCACCTCGATGCCGTCCTCTTGCAACTGATGAGAAAGAGAGTTGTACATGCAGTCGCCGTCCGCCGGAATGTCCACCATTTTCAGACGCAGACCGTTGAGAATCTGCAAAAGACACTCTGAGAATGAAAAGAAACTTTGTCGCGTACCTTCTTGACGGTGTCCTTCTCGACGTGCTTCTCCGAATTCTTGTTGTTGGCGGCCTCCTTGTCCTTCTCCTGAGCCAGTTTCAGCTTCTCCTCCTGCTCCTTCTTCTTCTGCTGCCGTTTCGCCGTCTTGCTCGAGATTTTGAAGTTCTTGTAGAATGATTTGGAGCACGTCGTCACCTCCTCGTCCTCGTCTTCCTCCTCCTTTTCTTCTCCTTCTTCTTTCTTCACTTCCTCCTCTTTCTTCTCCTCCGCTTCTCCCTCGACCTTCTCTGGTTTCCCGGCTTTCTCCTGCTCCTCGAGCTCTTTCTTATGCCGTGCTTCCAGCTCCGCCTCCATTTTCTCGATCTGAAAACGATTTTCACGTTTGCGAGAAGAAGCGTTTCCCGCTCACCTCGGCGTTCGTCTCCTTCTGCTTCTGCTTGTTTCCACTCTTCGCCGCCTTTTTCATCGAAAGCATCTTGGCTGGAATTCCGACGATTTTTCTCATTTTCTCGAATCGATTCGCGAGGCGCCGGGCAGGGGCAGCCACCAAAAACCGGCGGAATGGCCCCGTGACAAGAGGACAATCGAACGATTTCCCGCCGAAACTTGGAGATCAATTTTGAATTGAGGAGGTCAAAATCGGCAAATTTTGGTGTAGATCAAACACATTCCCATCAAAATCCACAGTTTTTTCACCCAGAGACCAACTCAACAGAACCAATTCTCAGTTCGAACTTTCCGTTTCTCTGCTCAAAAAACTCACAATTTTTGCGAAAACTCTCCGTCAAATCGGACAATCTTTTCATTTCTCACGGCGAGAATACTAGCTTCTGTTCTTGCGGCTTGTCAATGAGAAGAAAAAAAAAACGCGCTTCTCGCCGAAAAAAACATAATAACTCCTCTCGTATTTTCGAGATTCCCGCGGGATTGTGCCCCGTATTTTGGCAGGTGATTCCAGTTATTGCACCCACCCCGCAGCTCCTTCTTCTCCTTCCGATGACGTGCGAGAAGCGGATTCTCGTCTGAGGTCTCCTCGTCCGACGACATCTTTTCGACAGGATCGGCAAAGTCTGGAACCAGGTGAAAACTGCAAGAGAGTGAGAGAAATGAAAGAAAAAGTACAGGAAAAGTGCGAGATTTACTTTTTCCAACAATTTGAGGGGAAATTTATCAGGGAAAGGTAAAACATTCATTTTTTTAATCATCACAGTTATTTTAAAGCACTGGGGCAAAGAGAAGATTAGAAAATGCGATAATTGGAAAATATTTACACAAACAAGGGGGTTTTTAGATGGAGGAGGTGGCATTTCTGAGCCCGAGCACGACCTTCTCAAGTGATTTTCCGAGCTGCCACGTGTTCTCGACAGTGTCCGCTTCGGCGTAGACTCTCACAATGTTCTCGGTGCCCGACGGGCGAATGAACGCGCGCGAGTTCTTGTACTTGGCCACGTCGTCGTCGATCATCTTCTGAATGCCGTCGGGCTTCACCAGGCGCTGCTCGGCGTGCGTCGTCTTGAAAATCGATCGATCGTCGACGGGCACCTTGATCTGCACGTTCGGAACGTCCGTGTACAGCTTGTCCGCCCAATCCGACATTGACCAGCCAAAGTGACGGAGACACGTCTCGACAGCCAGCAGATCGGCGAAAGCGTCGCCGACCGTCTCGTTGATGACTCGCGAGAAGAGAGCAAGACGACGCAGTGAGATGTTCGCGTGGGCGGTTCTGGAAAATATCAAAAGATTCAGAGAGGAGGGAAAGATTGACTGCTCACCTCCGGATGATTCTGTCGAAAACCTCGCTGAAAACGACGGTTCCGTGTCCGTTCGCTTCGAAATAGATGCCAATGTCGAACTCCGACGCCGCCTCGTGCAAGTGTTTCACTCCCGTCGGCACGATTATCGGCTCCACTCCCAACTTCTCCCGAATATATCTCGTCGAGCTGCCGTTCGCGTACGCTGTCTGCACGATGCCGAGTCGGAGACGTTCCCGCGGACCCGACAGTTCGTAGACTCTCAGCTGCTCGCGAATATATGTGGCGATGAGCACGGCGATTTTGTCGCCGTCAAACAGCTCCGCCGCTCCAGAATCGCCATCGGATTTCGCGCGGAAGTACATGAGCCGATCGGCGTCGCCGTCAAACGAAGCGCATTTCGGATCAGCTGGAGTGAAGTTTTTCGGCAGTTTCTGAGCGATTTTCACGAAATCCGCACCACACTCGTGGTTCAAGGGGCCCGTTTCGTTGCGGAATTCCACGTTGAGCATGTCGGCAGGGATTCGTTCGAGGAGATTCCGGAAGCGGGGAGCTCCGACTCCGTTCGCGCAGTCCACGATCACGTTCTTTTCGTAACTGCAAAAGGAAAAAGTGACTTCTACATCGAAAAACACTTCAAAAACTATAAAGTATTGAGAAAGAGAAGAAACGACTCTCCGTGACTTTTTGACTATGAAAATGCAAAAATCACACTGTTCCTTACTTTGAACCCTCCGGCTCCTCCGTCAGCGCATAAAGGCTCTTGAATGCCTCAGAAATCGCAGTGTAGTATCCCTCGTCGGTCGGCGCGGCGAACTGCGGCTCGTTGTAACACTTGACGGCGTAATGGAGCATCGGAGTCGTCACGACGCCCAAATTCTCAAAGGGAACGTTGAAAAGAGCAGCGCCGGCACGCGCGGCGGCCATGAGATGAGGACCCGAGACACGCGTGTCGAATCCGCACACGACTCGAGAATTGACCGTTTTTCCGACGGAAATCTGCTTTTCGAGGGCTCGAACAGCAGCCGGGAACTCGGCATCCGTCGTATTCACCACTTCTGTCGCGTATTTCTGCGATGAAAACGTGTTTTTTTTAATCGAAACACGGTGAAAATCTCACCTCCCACTGCTCGTTGAGCATGTCCCCACTCGGATCGACCAGTTTTACACCATTATCCGGTGCCGGATTGTGTGACGCCGTGATCATGATTCCGATGGCCGAATTGAGCTGTCGGGCACGAAGACCGGCCATGTAGGCGCACCGGAACACGATGAACGGCAACTTTTCCGCTTTGTAGCGGAATCCAGCGGTTCCTACGGGATTCAGTTCCGTTATTCTGGTTTTCAAACCTATCTCTTACCGTAGGAGAACGTCTCGTTATCTCCGATGGTCTCGACGACGTTGTTATGCGTGGTGTTTCCATCGCGAGTGAATTCTCCGGGAACAACGAGAACGTGCATGCCTAAAACGATCAAACATGGTTCTGGGTGCGAAAGTAATAGGAAGAGTCACGCATTGGACATAAAAACCAAGTTGATAACACCGCTTATCAGTATTTTGGCCCCAGTGACGACGAGAAGATCGAAAAAGTGGGTAGAACGAGACCAGAAACAAATCGACGGCCACGTGGAGTTTTCTAGGCCACGCCCTGTGTAGTCCTCGCGGAGGAGAAGGAGGAAGGAAGACGAACGGAATGGCGGCGGAAAACGATGATTTTTCGACGTCAGTCGGTTGATAAGAGGGGAAAAACGCGCGGAATTTCCGGTCAGAGAGATCAGGAAGATCTGGAAAGAACGGCGGAATATTTAGAATATCGCCAATTATTTTTCGGAACTCAGGATCAGATGATTTGAGGGGAAGAGACTCAAACAGAAAAGATTGACAAAAAGGTGAAACAATTTCACGAAAAATGAGATAGAATTAGGCGGAAAAGGGAGAAAGGAAGAAGAAACAATGATGAATTCCGAAATGGAAGAAAGTCATTTTGCTGGCGCCAATTTCGCGCGAAGAACTTTTGCGAAGAACAGTAATCAAATTTAAAGGCGCATGACTTGTTTGCAACGATTTTTCTTTCAAATAGATTTTCCTTTCAAATTTCAATTTTTTCTCAATAATTTTTGTTTCTTTTTTTTTAATTTGGTTCTTTTTTTCTTTCCTCATTGGAATTTTTCCTTTCCTTCTATTGGGACCCTGTCAGTCACGTCTTTCCCCCTGTCAGTCACGTCTTTCCTTCCTCTTTCCTCTTTTCTCCCAACACGCACTGTTTTCGGCGTGCACCCATAGCTTAGTGGTAGAGCGCTCGACCGTCAGGCCGAGAGTCCCGGGATCGAAACCCGGTGGGTGCGCGCGCTGCAATGATTGGCACTCTGTGTCTTGAGCGGTACCGTTGCCTGCGATGATAGGGTTCCGGCCCTTGAGCGGTAGCCGTGAGGACGGAGAAAGGCTCCTGAGCGGCGGGCGATGATAGACGGTCCCTCGGACTGCCTTGAGCCGAGCGTCGACGGACGGTCCCCCTCCGGGGACTGTCCTGTCGCCGCGCCGTTCCCGCACGGTGAGAGCGGGGTTAGGGGCTAGTTCGGCGTTCCGCCCTCTTTCTTCCCCCTCGGGCGGTTCGCCGGGCTAGCATAGGAAGAGGGCTTTTGCACTATCCATTCGGTCTGTTTCTTTATTTCTTTAAATAAATTTCTTTAAAAATTAAAATAGGTTTTTTCTTTAAATAATTTTATTTAAAAATTAAAATTTTTTATTAAAATTTTTTTCAAAAAATAGGTTTTTTCTTTAAAAATTAAAATTTCTTTGAAAATTAAATAATTTTCAAAAATGGTTCTTTTTTTTCGAAATTTAGTTCTTTTTTTTTCAAAAATAGTTCTTTTTTTTCGAAAATAGGTTCTTTTTTTTCGAAATTTAGTTCTTTTTTTTCAAAAATAGTTCTTTTTTTTCGAAAATAGGTTCTTTTTTTTCGAAATTTAGTTCTTTTTTTTTTCAAAAATAGTTCTTTTTTTTCGAAAATTGGTTCTTTTTTTTCGAAATTTAGTTCTTTTTTTTTTCAAAAATAGTTCTTTTTTTTCGAAAATAGGTTCTTTTTTTTCGAAATTTAGTTCTTTTTTTTCAAAAATAGTTCTTTTTTTTCGAAAATAGGTTCTTTTTTTTCGAAATTTAGTTCTTTTTTTTTTCAAAAATAGTTCTTTTTTTTCGAAAATTGGTTCTTTTTTTTCGAAATTTAGTTCTTTTTTTTTTCAAAAATAGTTCTTTTTTTTCGATAATTGGTTCTTTTTTTTCGAAATTTAGTTCTTTTTTTTTTCAAAAATAGTTCTTTTTTTTCGAAAATAGGTTCTTTTTTTTCGAAATTTAGTTCTTTTTTTTCAAAAATAGTTCTTTTTTTTCGAAAATTGGTTCTTTTTTTTCGAAATTTAGTTCTTTTTTTTTCAAAAATAGTTCTTTTTTTTCGAAAATTGGTTCTTTTTTTTCGAAATTTAGTTCTTTTTTTTTTCAAAAATAGTTCTTTTTTTTCGAAAATAGGTTCTTTTTTTTCGAAATTTAGTTCTTTTTTTTCAAAAATAGTTCTTTTTTTTCGAAAATAGGTTCTTTTTTTTCGAAATTTAGTTCTTTTTTTTTTCAAAAATAGTTCTTTTTTTTCGAAAATAGGTTCTTTTTTTTCGAAATTTAGTTCTTTTTTTTCAAAAATAGTTCTTTTTTTTCGAAAATAGGTTCTTTTTTTTCGAAATTTAGTTCTTTTTTTTTTCAAAAATAGTTCTTTTTTTTCGAAAATAGGTTCTTTTGTTTCGAAATTTAGTCCTTTTTTTTCAAAAATAGTTCTTTTTTTTTCGAAAATTGGTTCTTTTTTTTTTCGAAATTTAGTTCTTTTTTTTCAAAAATAGTTCTTTTTTTTCGAAAATTGGTTCTTTTTTTTTTCAAAATTCAGTTCTTTTTTTTAAATTTGGTTCTTTTTTTTAAAAATTTGGTTCTTTTTTTAAAAATTTGGTTCTTTTTTTTTAAAATTTGGTTCTTTTTTTTTAAATTTAATTCTTTTTTTTAAATTTAGTTTTTTTTTTTTTTAATTTGGTTCTTTTTTTTAAAATTTGGTTCTTTTTTTTTAAATTTGGTTCTTTTTTGGTTCTTTTTTTTGGTTCTTTTTAAAAAATTTTTTTTTTATTTTTTAAATTTGGTTCTTTTTTTTAAATTTGGTTCTTTTTTTTAAAAATTTGGTTCTTTTTTTTTAAATTTGGTTCTTTTTTTTTAATTTGGTTCTTTTTTTCAAATTTAGTTCTTTTTTTTAAATTTGGTTCTTTTTTTTTAAATTTGGTTCTTTTTTTTCGAAAATTGGTTCTTTTTTTGGTTCTTTTTTTAAAATTTGGTTCTTTTTTTTTAAAATTTGGTTCTTTTTTTAAAAATTTGGTTCTTTTTTTTTAAATTTGGTTCTTTTTTTTTTAATTTGGTTCTTTTTTTCAAATTTAGTTCTTTTTTTTAAATTTGGTTCTTTTTTTTTAAATTTGGTTCTTTATTTTCGAAAATTGGTTCTTTTTTTGGTTCTTTTTTTAAAATTTGGTTCTTTTTTTTTAAAATTTGGTTCTTTTTTTAAAAATTTGGTTCTTTTTTTATAAAAATTTGGTTCTTTTTTTAAAAATTTGGTTCTTTTTTTTAAAATTTGGTTCTTTTTTTTTAAATTTGGTTCTTTTTTTTTAAAATTTAGTTCTTTTTTTATTAATTTAGTTCTTTTTTTAAAAATTTGGTTCTTTTTTTTTAAAATTTGGTTCTTTTTTTTTTAAATTTAATTCTTTTTTTTAAATTTAGTTCTTTTTTTTTAAATTTGGTTCTTTTTTTCTTTCCTCATTGGAATTTTTCTTTCCTTCTATTGGGACCCTGTCAGTCACGTCTTTCCTTCAGTCACGTCTTTCCTTCCTCTTTCCTCTTTTCTCCCAACACGCACTGTTTTCGGCGTGCACCCATAGCTTAGTGGTAGAGCGCTCGACCGTCAGGCCGAGAGTCCCGGGATCGAAACCCGGTGGGTGCGCGCGCTGCAATGATTGGCACTCTGTGTCTTGAGCGGTACCGTTGCCTGCGATGATAGGGTTCCGGCCCTTGAGCGGTAGCCGTGAGGACGGAGAAAGGCTCCTGAGCGGCGGGCGATGATAGACGGTCCCTCGGACTGCCTTGAGCCGAGCGTCGACGGACGGTCCCCCTCCGGGGACTGTCCTGTCGCCGCGCCGTTCCCGCACGGTGAGAGCGGGGTTAGGGGCTAGTTCGGCGTTCCGCCCTCTTTCTTCCCCCTCGGGCGGTTCGCCGGGCTAGCATAGGAAGAGGGCTTTTGCACTTTTTACATTCATTCGGACTGAAACAACAACTTCGCAGCTTCATTCTTCGCACATCTCGAAAACAAATCCACAATTCTTGTGACATTTTTATTGGAAAAAAGAAAAAAAATTAATAAAGATGGAAAAAGATAGGAAACGTTTAATAGAAGAGAAAAGAGGAGAGAAATAAATAAAATGAAGGAAATCACTGGAAAAGTGTAGGGAGGAATTGCCTCAATTTTCGAAGAAAATCAGAAATTTTCGACGACAGCAGTCGTTTTTTCTCACTGACGAAGGTCGGCTTTTCGCTTGAACTTGCTCTTTCGATGATTGTTTCGCATGTGCTGCACCAAATCGCCGGTCAATCTGAAGAAAGATTCAGTGTGCTCGTGTGTGACCGTGGCCTAGGAAAACGCACCGGAAAACTGCGCCACACACGGCACAACAGTTCTCGTTGACTAACTGATTGCCGAGCGCAGTGGCCACAATCGGATTCGTCATCGACAGAGTGCCTCCAGAAGACGTGGAGGAGGCCGAAGAAGAAGCGGAAGAAGACGTCGACGACGATGAAGACGTGACAGAAGACGTGACCGCGTTCAGAGCCATCGGAAGAGCCACCGGCGACGACGTCACGGAAGGTGCCACGTGGCAGAGCGAAGAAAGGAGCTGCCGACGCGCGAGCTCCTCGATCTGACGCTGCTGCTGAAGGCGCATCATGAGCGGCGCCAGCTGCAGATAGTTCTGGAACAGCTCGGGGAACGGCATCTGGCCGCTCTTCGACGACGTGCAGTCCAACGGCTTCTCGTCCGAAGACTCTTCGTCGTGCGTCTGCAGAAGACTGCCGTTCGACGACGACGACAAGTCGTCTTGATTCTCCGACAGCTCGTCCGAGATCGCCGGATTCCAGATTCGGAACTTTTTCGCCACCGGACCGTCCGTCATTTCGAAACTGCAATTGAACATTGAGAAAGAGAAAGAGAGAGAAATAGAGAGAAAAAGAAAGAGAGAGAGAGAGAGAGAGAGAGAGAGAGAGAGAGAAAAGAATTACTGTTCCAGTTATCGATTGAATGACATCGGATGGGAGAAGAAGTGATGACAAATTGTCATTGACAATATGATGAGTAAAAATTTTTGGGATTTTCTCATTCGAAAAGATTCTCAGTTTCATCGAAGTGATATTTTGCAAACTTTCCCAGGTCAAAAGTTTTCCGGACACATAAATGTATGTGAATTTTCAGCAAAGTTTCAGAATAGTGGTCGACCGATTCAAAATCTTTTTTATTTTGAGAAACTGTTTTGTCAGTGATAAGTATGGATTTTTTTGGAAGGCAATAGAAGTCTGAAACACATTTGAATTTCAGTGATCGAAATTTCAATGAATGATGGTTTTCAATCGATGATTCGAAGAGAAAAAAGGGAACAGGAAAAGTCTCTGAGACTAGCCTACAGTAATCCTATTCGCTCCCCCTTTAGTTTGCAATTTCGCAATACTCGTGTCCAGATTGAGGCGAAAAATGCGACGAAACGGAGGAGACCCGGGTGGACGCAATTCACGCATTCAATCACAGTTTCACCAAGAATCGCCAATGAGATACTCTCATTTGCATTCTCTTCTCGTCGTTTCAAGACTCCGCCCCCCCCCCCATTTCACTACCGTAATCCCGTCGTCACCTCCTTATTTTCCGAAAATATTTAGGTGAGGAATAATATGGATTTCTACCGTAGGCGACGAAGAAGAAGAAGAAGACGACAAATTGAATATTCATCGAGAGAGAATTCTGGAGAATCAATTAGATGATAATGAGGAAGAGGAGGAGGGAAATGCGCGCGAAAAACCGAGAGAATGCGTATGATCATTATTATTATTATTATTATTATAAATAATACTATAGAGGAAGGAGAATGCGAGCATAAACATTCGGAACGCACAAAATGATATGGGAATATAAACAATTCACTTCTCATTTTTTTGTTTATTTTACACTTATTAAAGTGTCTCTATGACTGAAAAACGATAAGTGAAACTGGAAAAATTTTGAAATTTTATAATTTTTTTTCGAAGAAAAAACGAGAAGGCAAGCGACAAAGAAGTTGAAAAATTTGCCGTTTTGCAGGAAATTAAAAAAATTTTTTGCTGATTCAATTATCTTTAATCATCTTCAAAAACCAAAATGATGATTGGTAGATACAAGACAACAAGCACCCGGAGAAAGGGAAAAAAATTCCGAACTGAAAGTGAGATTTCATCGAGTTTGAAATTATTTTTAATTTTTGAAAAAATGAAATTGAAATCAACGAGAGAATGGGACTCTGTTTTCAGTGGATTTCCACTTTTTTCTGCGATTTTTCCAAATATCTTTTCTTTTGGTGCAAATGCGAATAGGTTTACCATGAAATTCGAAAATTTTTAAATGTAAGCGGGAAGCTCTTTTCCGGGGTTCTCTCATCAGAGAAACGTTGAGAATCCAACACTACGTAGCAGAGTTGCACGGAGTAGAAATGTTTTTCTACGGAACACAGAAGACGGAACGCGGAATAGAAAAATTTTTACGGAACTCTTCCTTGCGTCCTTGCGTTTTCTGCAACACCCCCTTGGAGGTTTTTCCTCCCCTAGTCACTGTTTCTGCCTTCGGAAATGATGTTAGACATCAGAAACTGGGCTTGGTCATAAGAATCTCTCTGTTTTGTCTGTTTTGGATTTGAGTTTGAGAGGGCCCACTTTACGGAATACAGAGTACGGAACTCGAAATAAAACGATTTCTACGGAGCACGGAACACGTAACTCGAAATGCCGTGCAACTCTGCTACGTAGGTAGGAGGAAGAAGGCCGAATGAACAGAACAGGGGGGGGGGGGGGGTAATAAGGGTAGAAGCAGTGACTTTTGGTGCAACAAGATGATCTCTCTCTCTCTCTCTTTCTCTCTCTCTCTCTCTCTCTCTTCCTTTCTCTCTCTCTCTCTCTCTCTCTCTTCCTTTCTCTTTCTCTGACAGGTGCCCCCTTTCCCTTCTAATCCTCCTCTTCTTCACATTCTTCGAACCGTCTGTCGTTTTCCCCATTGAGAGAGCATGTTGTTCGAATTACGCAAAAAGAAACAGGAAGTGACAGATGTTTCGTGGATTACACACACTGCTAATCGACAGAATACGGGTCACACTCACAACCTCCCGTTACGTCATTTTCGAGAGTGTCATTTATGCAGAAGGTGCTTGTTAAGAGTCTCGAATGCTTTTCCGTTTCAAATTCTCCACATTTCAAGAGAACATTGAACTTGTTCGTTGGACTTGCAGCAGTTGGAACGCAGAGAAATCTCTCGAAGTTCGGATGGATTTCATAACTTTTGCCGTGCGAGTTGCCACAGATTCTGGAACTCACTGGCTGAAAATCTTTCTACTTGAAACTTTTCTCGAAAGATTCGAAAACTGTCGCGCTTCATGAAAAAATGACATCTTCGGAATCGGTATCGTTCGAAAATAGATTATGGCAAACGGATCGGGAGTGTCTTGATTGGAAAAGAGCCGATCGGAACTTGTCAAGGTGCTTCGAAGGGATTCCGATTTTGTGATTGGAATTGGAAAAGGTGACAGACTACTGTTAAGCTTTGAGACTCCAAAAGAATGCTCCGGAATTCCGAGAATCAATAGTTGCATTATCGTTTCGGAGCATGGTCCGTTTTGAGTCGAAACTAACTCAGAAGTCACGGGAGCTCAAGTTGCAGAGAGAAAGAAAAAGAGCGAGAAAGAGAGTGGTGGTGTGAATTGAGAAGGCACCCAGCTGCGAATGGCGAGAAGGTGTCGGATAGCCTCGAACCGCCCCTCATTCCGTTTCTCAATTACCATACCCTCTCCCCGCTCCTTCTTTTTCTTTTTCTTCTTCTTCTTTTTCAATCGGACACACTTTTCGAATGCTTATTACTGTCGAAAAGCGGATTAATCAGAACCCGACGACGGTTTGTTCTTTGTCGGTAATTGCGAAAGTTGGAAAAACAGAGTGCGCGGGGGGAAATAGGAGGCGCGAATCCGGGTGAAACCGCCGAAAAAGGGATGGGGGGAGGGTTGAGGAGAAGATTGACAGTTGGAAGACGTCAAAAGAGGAGCCCTCGAGGGATCGCATATGTGCTCCTCCTCCTCTCAACTTATTACCACCCGCGAGCCCTTTGTGTTCTTCACCACAAACAGGCCACGCCCACTTTCGGAGGCTTCCGTTTCGGCGTTTCGGGCTTTGTACGGAAACACCGAGAAGAAGTGAACAGTAACAGTTTCGAAACTTAAAGTCTCGCGTATCAGTTCAATTTTTGAAACAGTTGAAAAAAAGAAATTATTCACAGTTTCTCCAAAGGCTTCTTTTGAAATTATAATGAGTTCAGTGCCGGCCAAATAGGCTCCCTCGCTGTTTTTCGAGAATAACTTGGCTCTCAAACGGTCTGAAAATTGAAGATTTTCTTTCTAGAAGGTCTAAACATTATTAGTAACAAGTCTCAAATAAATGTTTCAATTATAAAAATTCCTATGGACGAACATTCAAGAAATGAAAAAAAAATAGGAAAAAAGTACAATTTTCAGACTGATCCGACTTGTTTCAGCCAAGTTATTCTCGAAAAACGGACGGGGGCATACAGTAGCTTTTTGACGGGTACTGTATAACACTCCCGAACTGCCTCCAATTCGCTTCTGGCTCAAAAGAGCACGTTGTTTTAGATAGGAAATAGCCTGTGCCAGACGATCGTCAAAATATCCTCATCTGTATTTAGGAACAATATTACTCACATCGATCTCTCCCGGTATCTCTCACTTAACCCTCATAATTTTTGAACCTCAATTCTTTCCTGTACATATCATGCTCCCTTAACTAGTACTTACTTACCTAGCTTTACTACTTCAACTACTTTACTACTCTATTACTTATTACTATTACTTATTACTTTTACTAGTCACCGTTGTGTTCTTATAACTTGTTTGTATTAGTGGCTACTCGCCCTTCAAACAATAAACATTAAAAAAAAGGGACCAGCGTGAAGAGTCAAGAGAAATCGTGTTTTGAAACGGGAATCCCAACATTTCAAAGTGAGAGGGAATCGATGAAAACGCAGAGAAAGCTGTTTCGAAGAAGATTCGAAGCGGCGAACAAAGTGCACTTGGTCGGAATTCGAAAATTTCGAACAGGCTCTTCTCGACCCTTTTCTAATCGTCTTATCCCGCCCTTTGCAACAATAACAATTAGAAAACACACAAGTTCGTGCCATCTCTCCTTATTATAATTATTATTACCAGTTTGTGCTCTAATCTATAATTTGGTCCACACAATACCCTCGTGCAGCCAGCGACCGACCGTATGCCCCCGTCTCCATTCATTCGCCCCATTGTGCGAACCGAACCAATTAATAATAAGCGCATCTTGACGGACGGCAACGACCTAATCGGTCCCCAGAGCAAAATGATTCCGTGAAGACTTTCGAGCAAGATGGAACTATCGGAAGAGAGAGAGAGAGAGAGAGAGAGAGAGAGAGAGAGAGAGAGAGAGAGAGAGAGAGAGAGAGAGAAAGGAAAAGAGAGAGAGAGAGAGAGAGAAAGGAAAAGAGAGAGAGAGAGAGAGAGAGAGAGAGAGAGAGAGAGAGAGAGAGAGAAAGGAAGAGAGAGAGAGAAACGAAGATGTTGGGGGTGGAAATGGATCGGAGGAGAGAGAACTTGAAACGGACAGCTGATTCGGGAATCATGAAGACGCGGACGAGGTTGAATCAGAATTTGATGCTCTTCCCAAAAGAATCCTTTGCGTTTTCTGGAGTTCTCGAACAAAACTTTTCATTTCCACCTTTGGGGAATTGAAAGCCCTGATGTATTCTGATTGTTTTTCGAAAACGAAGAATTGAGAAATGGCGAATCCGGGGTGTGTTTCGAGAAAAGAGAGAGAGAGACAGTGTTGATTATGCTAATTTCGTTGGTAACCCGCACTGGTTTGTTTCCGTTTCGCATGTTCAGAGTCCAACTGATCTGCCTCGTTTCGACTTTGTCGGCGCGTCGCTCAAAGGGAAAGCCGCCTTCTTTCGGCCTCCCCACCACCACTGGTGGCTTCCAATAAACACATATCCGAGGAGATGGATATGACACCCCCTCCCCTTTAAACACACACTTACCGCCCATCATCGTCGTCTCATTTGTCATCTTTGAACAGTTTTCTCGTTTATATTGGACGGAGACATTTGAGACAATTGGGAGGCAAACGGAGGGAGATCGGAGGGTGGAAAGAGGCGCTGGAACTAGGCCATCGGTTTCAACTCCTTATAACATTGAGAATATCCCTTTCAGACTTGTTTCTCAATGTTTAAGTGATAGAGCAGATTGTGAGGATTCGATTGATACCCCAACTTGACTGTTTCGTGATTTTACGAAAAGAGAAACAGGCGCGGAAGGTCCGAGTCTCTAAAAGCTCGGCGATTAGGAAAACATCGACTTTGTCTGCCTGCATCTTTCTCATAAAAGTTTGAAACAGTCAAATTGGGATATGAATCGAATCCTCACAATCTGGAATACCACGAGAAAATCTGAAAAAAAGAGTCTGAAATTTCATAACTCTATGTACAAGTTTCAGAGGTATTCTGGCTTGAAGTTTATTGAGTTTATAGTTATTGATTGAACCGGTTAGAGTCCATTTCCAGATTCAGAAAGTGCTTCAACTCTGAAAAAAAGATCTGCAATCCCACCGAAGATCCGAAACCCATCGTCTGTGCTCTCTTCCTCTCGCCCGTTTCCCTTCGTTTTTCTCCGTTTTCCCGTCGGCAACTCCCCGATTCCGATGGGAAACCGTGCCCGCGTTCCCATGATTCGATCATCGAGAGCCACATAAAAGGCCGCCTCTCGTGTTCCATCATCATTCCGAGATGCTTCTTCTGCTCGCCCCATCGCTGCTCCTCCTCGTTTTCTCGCCGTCGCCCGTCGACGCCCAGTACGATCTGTTCACTTTCAACGTGTCGCTGATGTGTCGCGAGCAGCGTCAGTTCGTCCTCGACGCCACCTTCAACATCCGCGCCGAGGAAAAGAGCCGCTCCATCGAGTACGGCTCCATCGGACACGTGAATCGGCCGGCGAACGGCGGGCTCACCCACTTCGAGCTCACCGGCTTCTTCGAGTTCGAGCTGTCGCGTGCTCCGGTCTGGGAACCGGTGGGACGCATTCAGCACAACTGTCTGCCGGCCGGCTCGAAGGCCGGAATGAAGCGCATCGATTTGAACTTTGCGAGTGTGCCGGCGAAACGCGAGAAGACCCGCTACATCTACACGTTCTACATGGACATCACCGACAAGGCGGGCGAATTCCTTCCGGAGGCCGAGATCACCGAGATCAAGTGATATTGATTGCCAATAAACATGCGTCTATTTCTGCGTCTCCTCTTTTCGAACACTCTCTCACACAATCAAATCGAGAACGTTTTATCGGGTTTTGATGCAGAAACACCTGATCAGAAGCATCACTCCGAACGCGGAGAGAAAGAAACCGGCGAGAAATTTGATCTGAAAGTTGTCGGAAATCGGCGGAATCATCGTCGTCGCCGCGTGAATTCGGCAGTTCCGCAGCGGCACCGTCGGCATCCGCTCGACGAGCACGTAGTGAATCGGCACGTCCGTCGCCGACTGATGGTGCGGCTGGCTCTTCGTCACCACGAACAGACGATCGATCGACCACGAGAGCGGCAGCTCGAACTGATTCGGCATCGTGAAATAGCATCTGGACAAAGAAAAAAGGGAAACTTTCGGAATTCGAAACAATGAAGAGGAGAGAAAGACTGCTGAAACTTGCGCGATTTCTCGATTCGCTTCGAGAGAAATTCGACGAAATTTCGAACTTTTCCAGAAAATCGATAATATTGGCTCGTTCTGTCCTTTTCTCAACGGATTCGCCTCTCCAAGTACGCCGGGTCTCGCGTGGAAGAGACGGAACGTGTGTTTTTTGAAAAGAGCCCGTAAATCGACACAAAACCGTCTCTTCCACGCGAGACCCGCGCGAGCGTGTCTGCGTACACACGGCTCACAAGAAGATTTGAACAGGAACTGACTGTGGACACTGCTCGCAAGTGGTCACGTAGCTCGCGGCGCCAATGTGCAATTTTTTGAACTTTGGCACTTTTCGACGTGTGTCACACAGCTGAAATTGTGGAGATTCGAAGAATGTTTGTTTTTGAGAAGACGTCGTCACTGACCTGCTCATCGGAAAGAAGGCGGAAATCGAGAAGAAGCGGCGTGGGACCGGCGACGGGCGGCACGACGCTCACCGACGACGAGTAGTTCGAGCACTCGATCTTCTGATTCTTTCAATTCCGCCGTTTTTTTTCTCACTCGAATCGACTCGAGATTCCTTACCATTTCGGCGGTCGCCAGTGAAACCATGAGGAATAGAAGCGGAAAAGAGCCCATTGAAATGCGGATGAGAATGCTCATTTTGTGCGTGTGGAGAAGAGTGAAATGATGAGGAGGAGGATGATGATGTGCGCATAAAAATAGAGACGAAACCCGGCCGTTTCTTCTTCTTCTTTTCGTGGAATTTGACACGCCCTCAGCGGCGGTAATTGAGCTCATTACGCCGCTCGACTCCGGCTCGAAAAGGGGCTCTTTTCGAGCACACGAAGAGCTCGTACCTCGGCGGAAAATGGTGATGAAAACGAGAGGAGAACATGAGTTTATTGAGAAAACATGAGTGCAAGGGTTATAATGATGAGAGTGGGGTAAAAGTGCTAATAGTTTCGATTTTCGAGTAATTTTGTATTAGAATGCATAGTTGCGATTGAGTTTGAGCTTTTCGAATTCGGAGTTGAATCTGAAAAATGAGAAAACTCGAGTAATTTTCATTAATTTTGAGAAAAAACTTCCACTAACACGGCGGTGCAAGAATGCAGACAGGGCATTAGACATGACGCGCAAATTTTATTTGATCAGCAGACGATTTTTGGAAAATTGGGAAAGCAACAGTTCACGAGCTACATTAAATAATGAAATTGCTGATCAGCAACGCCTTTCCTGCAGTTTTTCATGATTTTTACCTGTCTTCGCTTCGAATCCTTTCGAATTTGACATGTTTTTGGTCGCTTCTCAACGACTTCGGTCCAGATCCATCCTCCTTTGCTTGTGAATCGTTCTTCTTTTCGATTCCACCTGGAATGGGCTGTTTTTTCGAGATTTCAGAAGGGAAAGGTAGCTCACGAATATTTCTGACATTCAGCGGAATCCACTCCGACTCGGTCTCCTTCGATTTCGATTTCGAAGACAATTTTTTGGAAAAGTCCGTCGTTGAAGTGATTCCCGAATCGTTTCTGGCCTGAAATGCTCAGTTTCAGACAAGAATTCAAGTTTTCGCTCACTTTCGTTTCTTTTTGTTTTGCAGGTTGCGGCGGGTCAAATTGGATGAATTCCGGCTTCTTTTCGGCTGGCTGGAAAAGGAAACATTTATTTTTCTTCGGAAACTTCCAGAAATACCTTGAGAGTTCTGCAGAAAACTAGAATCTTCTTATTTTCATCGTCTTCTTTTTGATCTGGGGATCCGAAACGTCGAGACTTTTTCTGGGAAAGGAATTAATCGAAAAAATGGGAACTTTTTGAGTTTACCTGGATGTTTTGTGCCTCTCTCTCCCATCTATTCCTGTTTTTTCGTGGTTTTCGTTCTGAAAATCTAGTCGAATGTTTTAAAGTTATTGAGGGAATTTGCATCATTATGCCAACTGTTTTTCTCAATTTTTACCTTGCCATAGATGGTATTCATCTCGAAACATATCAATCTGAAAATATTTACTATTTTTCTCAAGAAACTTGAAGAATTCGAGGAAAAAAATCATTTATAAAGCTAAAAATAACTAATAAACAAATAAAAAATTGTTTTTTTGCGAAACAAAAATGAATACAAAACACATTTTCAAAAAACAAACTGTATTCGTGTCGAGACCCGATTTGTAAAAGCTTGTCATGTTCCTTTGACCAAAGTTTGAAATTTTGAGAAATTTTCGAAAAAAAAAGCGGAAACAAAGCGAATATTATAGAGTTGAAAACCATCGAGAGTCCTCAGACAAATGCGGGTCAGGTCTCGCGACGATTCCATAAACTTTTTCCGAATAATCATCTGCGCCTTTAAACCATTTTTTTCAAACCGCGCTTTTCTGGATCAAATTTTTCAAAAAATGATGACAATTCGAAAAAATGAGGTTAAAGGCGCATATGATTATTCGAAAAAAGTTTATGGAAGCGTGGCGAGACCTGCCGCCCGTTTGTCTGAGGACTCTCGATGATTTTTAACTCTATAATAGAATAATTAAGTATACACATTTATTCAGACACTTTTCATTTATTTTCCCGCCTTTTTCGGCGACTCGTTCTTCGAAGTTTTCTGACTGTATCCGGTGATTCTCGCGTATTCGCACGGCGCATTGTTGCGTGGCATTGACTTCAGAAGGCGGCACAAATCACTGATTTGCTGATTGATTTGTGTTCGAATGTACACCTGACAAACAGAATTCGAAAAAAGAAGAAGAAGAGCAAGAAAAGTGTTCTCGCTGACCTCATTGTCGAACATTGCGTTGCAAATGTCCTCTATTTTGCAGTTGTCGAGCTCGAAAGCGGCGGCGAGATGCGGCGAGAACCGAAAAAACGGCACTTCCATCGAGTGAGCCCACTCTCGCGACTGTCCCACGTGCACATTGTGAGACGTCGTGCACTGAAATCCAGCACCGTTTTGAACCAAAAACATTCAAAAAAGATCAAATCATGTTTCTCTTCAATAATTTTTCAACCGCGCTCTATTGAGAACAGGAAGTTTTCAAAAGGAATGGGTGCTCACACGAACAAATTCATGGATTCCTTCTCAAAGAAAAGAAACAACTGACTTTGGGAATTTCGGTTAACACCCAGCGAATTTAAGAAAACTCGCAGTTTCAAAGTATGCAAGAATATGAAAACAAAATAGAAAGTTTTCAATTTTATAAACTGGTGGTAATTTCAGCAAACTCTGTAGTTTGGAGCTATAACTTCGAGAGTATCCTGCTCAGACTCGTTTCTCAATGTTTTCCCGGTATCAGATTGGATTGTGACCCCCTACTCGGCCGTTTCGAAGATTTACGAGAAAAGATGCAGGCGGACTGTGACTTTTCCGCGCCTGTGTCTCTTTTCATAAACGTTCAAAACAGTCAAGTTGGGATGTGAATCGAATCCTCACAGCCTGATCTACCACGAGAACAGCTCGAAACAAGTATTTGGCGGAAGCGGAGAGCTCTACGAGCCGATCGGCAGCACCTGATACAAGAAGACAGTGATGAGATTCTTGGCGTTCGCGTAGACCTCTCGCCAGTTTCCCGGAATGCCGGTGATCGCATTCGTCAGATTGATGTCGATTCCGTTGATCGGACACGACGGCTCGATTCCCGTTCCGATCGATATCACGCATCCGATTTCGTCGAGGTTCTTCTGGAAAAGTGCACATTCGAAGTGAGACAGGAATGGAGAATGCGGTACTTTTCCGCGATAGTTCTCGATCTTTTTGAGTTTCGCAAACTCTGTCATGACCATAATGCACGGATTGTTGCAGAAGATCGCGCCGTCCGCCATCCCGTTGAATGAGGGAAAGTACACTGGCGCTGCCCTTGAAATAGTGTGTTTATTTGAGTTTGAGTGCATTTGAACCGCGCTCCGCTGCACTCGGCGGCAAATTTGAAAAAAAAACTTTGCCGTTCACTTTCAAAATCTCGGCCATGGCCTAGAAATCCCAAGGCGAGTGGAAATCCCAATGAGATATTCGAAATTAGCCTTGGAAAAATGTCACAAAGGCAACTCACGAAGTGCACCGAATCGCCTTCCACAAAAGTATTTTATCCGGATTGAAGTATCCGAGTTGCTCGAATTCCTTCGAATTGATGCGCGGAGCATAGGAACGGAAGAGCACCAATTGGGGCGGAGCCAGTGTCACTTTCGCCGTCGTCACCACTAATCTGAAAAGCGAGAAGCGGAGGGAGAGTTGAGGAAGTGCGCTCGACGGCTCACCGAAGCGAAGTGCAGTTGGACATGGCCGTCTTCGGACCCATCACTTCTTTCAGAACCGTCTCGATGCCGTGCGCCGAGTGCTTCGGAAACATCGACGTGTTGCCGCTGAAGATGCGTTTCCGAGAGACGATGTAGATGCGGAGAGCGTCCGCCAGATCGATTCCTGTCAAGAATTGCTGGTTCGGAGGGCGTCGGAGACGTCACGACGAACCGACGCTCATCGAGCTGGCCATGATGCCGCCGCAGCTCGTTCCGGCCACCCAATGGACGCGATTCCGGAGCGGTTCGCCGATTTCTCGTTCGATGGCCATCAGAATCTGCAAGGAGAGAACGTCTTCTGTCTCACGCTCGTTTCAAATCGGATCCATTTTCGAAAGACCACTGATCTGCATTTGAAACATGAATGCGGGACACTCACTCCCTTCACTGTTTTTGTTTGCAAAACCTGAAGTTCTCCTACAAGAAAATTTCATCGGGTCTCGAAAGGAAGAGACGGTTTTGTGTCGATTTACGGGCGTCACCGATTTTCAAATCGTTCCTGTCTATCTCTCTCTCTCTCACCGCGCACTGAAGAAGGACACGAAGACCGCCGCCGTCGAGACTCAGAATCACTTTCTGATTCTGATATTTGCCGTCCTTCGTCTCCTGAATCTTGCGGTCGATGAGCAATTTGTTGAATGCCATGTGATGGCTGTCGACGGTACTTCGCACTGTTGAGAGACTCTGCAGGTCTCGTTTGATGCTGAAACACGCCGTCGGTTACTGTAAGGCCGACTTCCCGAGTTTTCTAGGCCACGGCCGTCGCCCCCCCCCCCCCCTCTAAAATTTCGAATTCGCGCGCTTTTGGCGGAGGCCGTGGCCTAGAAATCTCGTACTTGGGATCGTCGGTCAACTCGATCGGCGTCTTTCCGTCGTTGTTCTTTTGATTCCACAAATCGAGATGTTGTGCAAAGACACAAAGCGCCCGACACAGAAGACGTCGTTCTGAAGAAGTGCAACGTCTTCTGAATTCAGAAGACCCCCTCAAATTACTCAGTTTCACCGCCAAATGCAGTGCCGTGTTCCCATTCTTGTCCTTCATGTCAAACGGTTGACCCCGAACAAAAGCGCTGAAATTGGAGAGGAAACATCTGAAAATATGTCTGAAAACCGCAAAACTCACGCGACAAGACCGTCAATATTATCATAAGTGACTGCGTGGAAGATGTCAATGTGACGCTAGAAAAACCACCGAAAAAGCTGAGAAAAGCTAGTTTTAGGACGAACCTTGTAAATCTCATGAGCATTGATACGTTTCAGAACGTCTGAAAACATATGTTTAGGAGTTAAAATGTTTTCTTTGTTAAACAAGAAATGATCAATAAATTGGGGGAGGGGGGCGCGAACGGAGAAATGTTGCGCGGCAAGACAGAGGGATATAGAGAATCACGGCGAAATGGAAAAAGTTCCAAACAAAGTCAGATGAAACGGAAGATGAAGCGAAGTCGTCGTCTCAATCAGAAATCGTCATCAATGTCGAAAATCAATATGGCGTCGTTCGGACCGCCCAGCGTGTACTCGTACGACACCTTTATCACGTCCACCTGGACGCCGTCCGCGTCACACAACTGAACCGTCTCGAACATGTACATCTTGTCCCGTGGCTGCATCGGCATTTCTGATCGTTGCTCCTCCTGGAACTTGATCAGAAGTTTTCATACAATTCGCGCAACTGACCGCAAGCGGCTGCTCCTCGTACATGTCATCGAGCCCGTAGAGAAAGGGACGGAGCAACGACGTCGTCTTCATCATCTTCGTCTCGTTCGGCTGACACGGATTCGACATGAGAATAGCTGAACGGAGGCCGCCCTGTGAGCACGGATTCACGGGAGGTTTGCGAGGGAGGCGGCGATCCAGAGGGGGCGCGAGGCGCGTCGGACGGGAGCACGAAGACGACGGCAACGACGAGGAAGCGGTGGAGAAGTTGTGTTGCTGGTGGCCGAACAATCTCTGCTGCTGCTGCGGGGGAGCCGATCCTGCAAATACACTGTTGGCGACATTTTGATCGGAAAATACGACATCCTACTGAAATTCTCAAACTCAACCGAGTTTTTTGTCGCATTTTCATACTTTTACCTTTAGAAGTGACTATTCTAGAATTTTAGCAAAGAAAGTTGCGTTTTCTGCGAGGGTTTCATGAAATTCTCACCATTTTGTGCCGAGCGGGAGTGTCCGTGCGTTTCTCCGAAATATCTGTTTCCTTTTTGGCAATTCCTGTTTCTTGAGTAACTGCTGTTGTTATTAGCGTCTCGATTCACACTCACACTGCTGTTCACTTCTGAAAACCGACAAAATTGTACATTTTTTCCTCTTTTTTTGTGAATTTACCTCGCGACGTCGACTCTCTGTGGAATCTGTTGGAGCGACTTGTCGCGCTGAACATTTTTTCTCCGTTCGCGCGAAATTTGGCTGAAAAGCGAAGATTATTGGCTGAAAAACAACAAAAATCAGGGGAAACACGTCACCGCGCCACGTTTTAAAGGTTAAATTCGTGGTGAGACCAGAATGGAGCGTTTGCGTGCTGCGCCTTTAAGCTGCAAGGTACTGTACCTTCATTCGACGAAATCGACGGCTGAGATATCTTTTTGGACATCAAAGGCGGCGGACACTCGAACGACATGTGCATTTTATCGCAATTTCCACAAGCTGAAAATGAATCAAAATTTCAGAAAAATCAGTAGAATCATTGCCATACTTAGTGGTAAAGTTGATACGGCCCGCGGTGGGCGGCTTTTATTAGTCCGATTAGTAGACATTATTACCTGTAATTATTTTGTTTTTTGGAGAAAAGCGACGCTCGGAGCCCGGAGCGACGCCCCTTTTGGGTCTCGAAAGGAAAATTACGAGTGTTCGTCTTTTTGAATACTGGTTCTTTCCGTTCAACACCGAAAATGGGCGTGGCTACGGACGTCTCAACGTCGGACTTCAAACTTTTACAGTACACTTAGCGAAAAAAAAGAAAGCGTGACAAAATGGGACAAAAACCGGAAAGAAGAGCGGGCGGATGAGTAAATGAGCTGTCACTGCCCCGGAAACTGGGCCCTCTTCGTCTCGCTTTCTCAGTTTTCGCGCGCGCGTGCATCGCGAAACGAATTTCCCGCCAAAGGAGGTCACTGGCGTCGTGCGTCTGCGTCTCTGACCCACTTTTCTGGGGGGGGGGGGATCGATTTTATGCACAATGTGCCCGCAGCGCACGCGCGCGCGCGCGCGGAAGGCACCTTCTGGACACGCGCGCTTCTTTCTCTGCGTCTCTCTCTCTCTCTCTCTCTCTCTCTCTCTCTCTCTCTCTCTCTCTCTCTCTCTCTCTCTTCCGATTACTTCTTCTTCTTCTTCGTCTTCTTCTTCCTCCCGACGACTGACCCTTTTATACTTTTAGTACACTTTTTATCGGCCCTCCTTCCTTCTTCACTTCTTCCCATTAAACCTCCATTCTTCTCTCCCAAATTCCAGCCGCATTATTTTCAGATAGCCACTCTGCTGAAAATGTCAAATTATTCCTAAAGATTACTCCGGAAAAAAACGAAAAATCGGGGAAAAAAATGGTGGAGATAATGAAAAAATCGTCGCGGCAGGAGACAGTGAAAGTGGGTTTTTCGCATTTTTTCTCGGTTTCACACGCACCTGAAAACGTGGGAAAAGCAGCTGCGGAAAAGAGTGCTCGCGGGCTCACTTTTTGTGCTCCGCGTGCTCCGGACAAGAGAAAATAGGCGGAAAATGCACCTGGAAGGCGGAAAATCCTTGAATTTTCCATTTTATCTTTCTTTTTGCTTTACGAAGAACTACGAAAAAAAAATGGATGAGTTCAGTCAAAAAGTGGGTTTTTCTCGGTTTCGAAACTCTAAATCTTCATTTTTGTGGAGCGTTGCGGTTGCGTCGCGGCTATCGAAAAGCGAGTTCGATAGAGCGCGTTTCCATTGTTTTCGGAGTCGGGATTATCTCTGAAAACGGGGGAAAATAGACGGATTACTGTAGGGATAAACAAAAGAGAGGATGGAAAATGAAAAACAAAAAGAAAAGAAAAGGAGAGAGGGAGTCTTGTTTTCCAATTTCTTTCTGTTTTTTTTTTCAGGTCATTGTACGATGTCGGCCACTTTCTTCGCAGGAAATCGAAAACGGATACACAAAGTGCGTTTCAGGAAGGAAAACTGAATTATCGATTGAATTTCGGAAATTCTACAACCTTCTCGAAATCGACATGTTTTTTAGTTCAGAATTCTCAAAAGATTCTTCTAATAGTTTGAAAACCATTCAAATCGATATATTCCAGAATCGTCCACATGCGTCTTCAACGTGGCCAAATCGAACTGAAAAACCCGAAAGAGCTCGACGAGCCGACGAAGGATTTCACTTTCGACGCGATTTACGATGAGAAGTGAGCCATTTGCGGATTCTAAGTGATACCAAAACATTGGGAAAAGAGCGTTTCCGTCAGCTCACAGCGCGCTCCATTGGACTCGGAGTGAGAAACTTCGGCCATGGCCTAGAACACCAGTGAAAAGATTATCTTTCTTCATCATGTTTTCGAATACTGAATCGATTCAACATTGACTGAGTGTTTGCAGTTCGACCCAGTCGGATCTGTACGAGGAGACGTTCCGAGACCTCGTCGACTCGGTGCTCAACGGCTACAACGCGACGATATTCGCGTACGGACAGACGGGCACCGGCAAGACGCACACGATGGAGGGCAAGTCGGAGGATCCCGAGCAGCGGGGCGTCATCTACAAGTGCATCGACCACATCTTCGAGCACATGGCCGCCTCCCACAACCAGGAGTATCTCGTCAGAGCCAGCTATCTCGAGATTTATCAGGTTTGAACCAGAAGCATGAATCAGAAAATCAGAGGGGAAAAGAGGAGGAAAAGTGGGAAAGTTGAAACGGGGAAATTCAAGAATTCATCAAAATCGCTCAAAACACAGATTTTCGAACAATGAAAAGTTAAAAGTTTTCAAAACAATTTTCCCGAATTTTTTCCTGCGCCTCGAAAATTTCAGGATTTTCGTGTTTTCTACCAAAAAAGAAATCTTTTTCAAGCTTCCCATGAAAAAATAACTACCGAGATACAATGGCTTGGTATTTTCATCAGTTCAATGAAACTGGCATTTATATTTTGTGATCTGAGAAAGCGCGCCGTTCCCGAAACAGGCTCCGCCCCCAAATCGCTCTAACCGTCTCACTCTCTCCACGTTTCCCACACTCTCTCGTCTGAAAAGCGGACCGTTGTCGTCACATTTGATGATAAAAAAGTGAAAAATTCTTACTGTTTCTTCTTCACCTTTTATATAATTTCCGAAAATCGAAAGTTTTGATGAGTGGAGTTGAACCTTTAGGGATTTTTTTTTTGGAAATTTGAGTTTCCGCATTTTCAGGAAGAGCTGCGCGACCTTCTGGAAGCCGAGTCGAACAAGAAACTCGAGATAAAAGAGAAACCGGACGGTGGCGTTTATGTCAAGGATCTCACTGTGAGCATCACTCGAACACCTCTCCCCTTTACTTAAAGTGCGATTTTCAGTCAAAGTTGACTCGATCGGTGGCCGAGATTCAGGAAGTGATGGTGCGAGGGAACGCGCATCGATCAGTCGGGTTCGTTTTGCGAAGAGGTGTAACAGTAGAGTTGTGAATGAGGTTGTTCAGAAGGACGAACATGAACGAGCACTCGTCGCGTTCGCACGCCATCTTCATCATCACCGTCGAGTGCTCGCGGATCGGGCCCGACGGCGAGAATCACATCACGGTGGGCCGTCTGAACCTGGTCGATCTGGCCGGCTCGGAGAGACAATCGAAGACGGGCGCGACGGGGGAACGCTTCAAGGAGGCGACGAAGATCAACTTGTCGCTGTCGGCGCTCGGAAATGTGATCAGTGCACTGGTGGACGCGAAGTCGTCGCATGTGCCGTATCGAGACTCGAAACTGACCCGTCTCCTCCAGGATTCTCTCGGCGGCAACTCGAAAACGGTGATGGTGGCGTGCATCGGACCGGCCTCCTACAACTTTGAGGAGACGCTCGGCACGCTGAGATACGCAAACCGCGCGAAGAACATCAAGAATCAGCCGAAGATCAACGAGGATCCGAAGGACGCGCTGTTGCGAGAGTTTCAGGAGGAGATCGAGATGCTCAAGGAGCAGCTGAAACAGCGGAAGCAACGGGCGAAGGGCAGCGGCACGCAGAGCTTCTACGATGCGGAGAGGGCGAGACTCGCGGACGACATCGAGGCGATTCAGAAGGACGACTCGCTGATCAAACAGGAGAAGGATCGGCTGATCCGCGAGATTCAGGAGAAGCACACGCAGCTCGAGAAGGAGCGCGAGGAGCAGGCGCGCGTCGCCGAACGCATCGCCAACATCCAGAGCCGTCTGATCGTGGGCACCGACGAGGAGGGGCGATTGGAGTCGCGGACGAAGGAGCAGCACGCGCAGTTGGAGCACAAGAGGAGAGAGCTCGCCGAGCAGAGGCGGCGGCAACGCGAGATGGAGGAGGCGCTCGAACGGCAGGAGGAGGACACTGTCGATCTTCGACAGACATTCTCCGATCTCAGAACGGAGGTCGAGGCGAAGAAGAAGAAGCTGAAGAAGATGGTCACCAAACTCAGACAGGCGAGTGTACATTGTTGATGGAATGGGGGGCAGGAGGAGAAATACATAGATGATTCGCCGAAGATTAAGGAATGAGTCGGATAATAAAAACAATCCTGAAAAAAGGAAAATATGAAACAATTTTGAAACAGTAGAAAATTCCGAAATCACAAAAAAAAAACAGAAAATTTCGAGTCGAGGCCCTATTTTAGAACATGTATAAAATAGGAAATAATGAATTTTTAAAGCGAAATTTTTTATTTCACTTTAGAAATAACTTTAATTTTTGGAAGTTCATAGTCACGAATTTCGTTTTATAGAAACACTCCAAAAGAGAAAAAGGAAAAAGGTTTTTTTTGTAAACTTGCAGTTTTAATAGAAATCAAAAAAACGAAATGGGAATGTTGATTTCAGGTGAGAAACGAGATTCGTGACATGTCGGCGACGTACTCGGAGCAACGACAGGAGCTCGACGAAACGATAACCGAAGTGAACAAGGAGCTGAAATTGAAGTGAGATGGGCTGCGTTTCTTAAGGGGGGCCGAGAAGAGGAAACTGAAACCGGGAAACACTGCGAAAAGTATTTAGTTACGGTTTTCGAAATAGTCGAACGATACTTTTTGCACTGTTTCAAGTACCTGCTATTACACGTCTTTGGGTCTCGAACGGAATCTCCAGGTGAGAAACGAATCACGATGCCTCCGTTTAAAAACGTTGAACCGCGAAAGTTCAAATTCAACACAAAAACTTCAAAGGGACACGCAATTTCACGTCGCGTGACTTCAATTCCATTCGAGACCCATGCGAGGACCCCGAGCTTCGCGCGATCGTGCAATACTATAGCACTGAAAACCACCGTCGGGACTCCATAGACTAACTGGAGACGGGTCCCACCACGAAAAACAGCGGGTACCATAAACTTTTTCCATATATAATTATCTTACCCTGTGCTTTTTTCATCCTCATTTTTTTGAAACCGCGTTTATCTAGATCAAATTTACCTGTACAATTTGCAAAAGTGAGGATGATTGTTCGGAAAAAGTTTATGGTATCTCTTTCTTTTTCGTGGTGGGACCCGACCTCCATATTTTCTGCGTTTGTTAACGACTCTCGATGTTTGTTTAATCTAGAATTTCTCATTTTTTTTTGGAAATATGTTTCTCTCCAGATTCAAATGAGAAAAAAGATCTTGCGAGTCCGGAAGAAAAGTGCTTCAAAGCACATCAGTTTCTAATTAAACGATTCTTTTCTTTTTCTCTTTTTCTCTCTCTCTCTCTCTCTCTCTCTCTTCCTCTCTTTTCTTTCGCAATGTTTTCCGATTCTCGATTGTAACTCGAGCCGTTTCGTATTCGATTTCCCTCTGAATCTTTTCCCATCTTTCAGACTGCTCATCGTCGAAAATTTCATTCCACGCGACGTCAGCGACCGAATCAAAGAGCGCGCCGAGTGGAATTCGGAGGAGCTGACGTGGAATGTGAGCTCGTTTCAGTCAGCCTCATCGATTCCGTCCACTTCGATCGGATCTGGAGCAGGTGAGCTGATTGAGAAACTTCCGATAGGGGGGGAATCCGTTTCGTCTTCTTCTTGACCCACATACTTCCGGTGACTAGACAGAGGTGCATGGAAATTGGTTTTGAAGAATGAAAGCTAGAATTCCGTGCAGATTTGGTAATATTATGGGACGTTTTTGAGACTGATTACAATCTCACAACATCAAATTAAATGAATTATTTTCGCAATATCTTTACTATACTCCCCATCGTATCGAAGTGCATTTGCTCTTTTCTCAGTTTATTTTGTGCCAGTTCCACTGAAAATAGTTCCTGAAAGGCTCGAAAATCGGATGGTGTCCATTTGAAACTTTAAATGTTTGCGAGTTCGAAATGAGTAAGAAATGAGCCCACAGTATGAAGCTAAAATAGACTAGAACGAAAAGTTTTCCAAATTGCGACATTGTTGAAACAGTATTTTAATAATTGGAACTGTTCTCGAACATTTTAAAAATAGTTTTCTGAGTTGAATTTTTGCGAAAGAATATGGAGTGAACTTTAAGAACTAATCCATGTGATTCCGTCGCAAACCGTGAAGTAAACGGACTGCCACAAGATTATTTAAAGATGAATTTGAAGCAGTGTTCGAAATGCGAAATGTTTCCTTTTTCCAGAAATTTCGGAAGACGGCGTGCTGACTCGTTCGTCCGGAGCCGATTCGGGGGTCTCAGTGGGCGGCGGAAGCTCGCAGTTTCTCGACAAAAGACTGGTAAGAGAAAGAGAGAGAAAAGAAAGAGAAGAGAAAGAAAAAGAGCATTAGAGATGCATTCGCGCACAAATTGACTCTGATTATGGGGGGAAGACGGAGGAGAAGGGAAAACAACGACTTGCTCTCGAATATTCTCTCGCGCTTTTTTTTTGTTTTTGAGACTTGTTTCTTGCTCACTGACACAAGTAGCTTCATCAGTTTTGAGCGAAGAGAAAATTGAAGAAATGCACATTTTGAAACATTATTGGGTTTTTGAAATGCGTAATCTTCAGAGAACACGTTCACCGGAAACACTATAATGAAAGAACATCTGAACTTTGACAGGGTATATCTCGCAAACTAAAATAGCTATAAAAAAGTTGTCAACTACAAAAACATGGGAAACTTTATGCTGATCATGATTGTAGTTGACAACTTTTTGATAGCTCTTCTAGGTTCAGAGATATACCGATTTCAAGTCGACCATTAGAAGTTGCGCCCATTCAGTTTGAAATATAATTGAATAACTGAGAGCAGTATTCGCATAGAAAACGAACCCAATCTGGAAAGATTTCCCGTTGAACAGGTTACTCTCGAGGTTCCTTCTCCGTCTAGACCGTGCTCTTTTGATTCTCGAAAATCTCGTTTCGAAGTGAACAAACAGGCGTTTTGCTCGCCGCGAAAACGTGCCGCTCAAACATCATTTTCACCCGTTTCGTCGTCGTCGTCGTCCCATATCTAGAGAAGGAGAAAGAGAGTGTTTGTTTTCTTCAGGTGGCGACGCCCGGCTGCCGACGTCCCATGTCGATGTGCGAGCGGGTGCTCGTCGAAAGAGCCCGTGAGCAGCTCGCAGCACACAGGAGACCGCCCATCTCTGGTGAGTCCTTGATTCGCGTTTCTTCTTTCTGAATCGAACGTTTGGAATAGCATATGCTGCTTATTCGAGTCCAATAGGAAATCGGCTCCTCCCTCATTCACGCAATCTATAAATTCACGAGAAGACTGAAAAGAGAGTGAATGTTTTCCTAGGAAAATCCATTTTTTCTGTAAGACACTGACTTGCAGCTCTTTGAGCCTTCTTCGAATATTCTCACTCGAAATATGACTGGCTAGCTTTTCAGTGTCCATTGAAACATTACTTATCAATGCTAAAACTGTTATTCTACTCTTCTCTCTGATAAATATGAGTGTAATAGTGAAACGCGAAAAATTTTCGGGGATTTCGATCCATTTCAGTTTCAATGAAGTTTCGAATTCTGTTCGGATGTTCAACATAAAGGTAATAGTACACAAAGCATTCACAGTTTCATCGAATCCGCTTCATTTTTTTCTAATATCTCCTCGATTTCAGTTATTCTTTTAAATCAGATTAGTTGGCACTTTGCCAACTCTCTCTCTCTCTCTCTCTCTCTCTCTCTCTCTCTCTCTCTCCCTTTCTCTCTCTCTCTCTCTTTCTCTCTCTCTCTTTCTCTTTCTCTCTCTCTCTCTCTCTCTCTCTCTCTCTCTCTCCCTTTCTCTCTCTCTCTCTCTCTCTCTCTCTCTCTCCCTTTCTCTCTCTCTCTCTCTCTTTCTTTCTCTCTCTCTCTCTCTCTCTCTCTCTCTCTCTCTCTCTCTCTCTCTCTCTCTCTCTCTCTCTCTTTCCCGTTTGCTCGCTTATCTCTCTCTCTCTCCTTCTTTTCGTTTCGCGACCGGAAAACTGGTCACCACCACCTCGCCGTGTCTATTTATCTTATTTATCTATGCGACTCTCTCTCTCTCTTTTTTTTTTCTCTTTTCCCTCCATTTGTCAGTTGTCACTTTTTTTCTGCAACATTTTGCATCTTTTCTTCCCGAAACAATGAGAAAAAAAGAGTTTACTCATCCTCGACTTTGATTCGAAATTGAAATTTTGCCCGGATTCATCGGCTTCTTGAAACGGTGTCTCTCGATTTGTGTTCAGTTATTTAATCTCAAACTCGAAAAGACTCGACTTCAACGACGTTTTCATTCTTCGTTTCAGGCACAAGTTCGTGCGTCGAGGCGCTCATTCCGGAGGAAACGATTCGATTCTGCGGCGAGAACGTGGTCGTGTTCAGCGCGCTCGAGCGATTCGTTCCGGATGTGACGGACGTCGATCCGACGTCGTTCACGTCTTCTTCTTCTTCGATGATGATGATGGTGAGTGGAGAGGAATCTCTCTGGGGAAGATTCGAGGGAATCGGTCGAGGGGCCGACGATTTTATGCCATCCATCACACTCGCTTTATTACCTTCGTTCACGTGTTTTCATGCAAAAAAAATGAGAGAGAAAATAATGAGAAGTGACGAGAAGCGGTTTTCTCGGAAAATGAATATATTCTGTTTCGAGAGTTTGCAATAACCGAAATCATTTTTCTCCAAACAATCTTTCTCTGGGATAGAATATATATTTTGATAAGAATTGCACAGAAACGGCTCTAACTTTTTACTGGTCACCTCGAGAAAAATGGTTTTGTTACAAAAAATGTAGAGAATTTTAAGATCTTTCGAATGGCTCAGAGATTGTCGGAAAATCTTGATTTTCAGCAAAGTTGTGCCTGTTTGTTTCGACCTCATTGCGTTTTCAGTCTTAATTCTCAAATTGGGGTCACAAAAACTTGCATAACTTTTTTCAAATTAAAGATTTCGAGATGTTCTTGAAGCCCTTCGCAAGTTCTTGAAACTCGTCTACTTTTCGGTAACTAGATCATTTCAGGCTGAAACTTTCAGCACAAAAGAGTGACGTCCGTCTAACTCAGCTCTGATTTTTCAAGAATAGTTTTTCGATTCACATTTCCAGACAGAACGACGTCCCTCCGTGGAGAATCTGACGATCGACGCGTCGAAACTTCTGGCGCCGATCATGAATCAGTCGACGACGACTACTGCCAAGTAATCCACGTCTTCTCGCCCTCTCTTCTCGACTTTTGCAGTTTCAGACATTCAAAAAACGGGTCAGCCCGCAACGACAACTCGAGAATGCCGCCGAACGGAGCATCGACGGCGAGACGGAGCCAGAATTGAGAAGAGCCGCCGATTACGTGGACTATCTGATTCAGAAGACAGAAGAGATGACGAGACGGCTCGAGGAGGGCGGCGATTTCAAGCGAAAAGAAGAGGAGGAAGAGGAAGAGGACGGCTCCGAGGGCATTTGTGCCGACATCGGCGGGTACAGTAACCCGGCGAGCTCGTCGATGACGTCATCGTGCTCGCGGAGCCCGAATCCGAACATCGAGCGCATGTGCTTCTCGACGTCGACTCCGAGAAGACCGCCGACGCGGATTCCGGCGCTGATGACGAAGAGCTTGTTCACTCCGAGGTAGGAAGAGAAAAAGGACCGGAAACGGACTGAAACAAGTGGATTCAGATCGAACTCGACTCCGCAGAGAGGACACGAGGTGTACGGATCGGGCGAGCAGTTGTGCGAGGGATACTTTCGGAGTGTCCGAACGGAGACCGAAATGCTGTTGAGCAGGAGTCAGGAGAGACGACGCCAGAGGGCCAGCAGCTACGATCCGAGGTCAGTTTGAGTGCGACACGCCGCCTGAAACCCCCCGAAACTACGTGTCACTCACAGTCACGTCTTCCAGATGCCTGATGGCCCTCCATTCGACGTCTTCTGCCCTTCTGACGACGTCGTCCGCCTCCTTCTCCCATCCTCATCCATCGTCGTCGTCTCTTCTCGTCACGTCATCCGCCTCTTCTCCATCCTCTTTCTCACGTCTTCTCCCCAAAAGACCTCAATGGGTCCGTCATCAGCCGACGCCTCCGCTCGCCGAATCCACAGTTTCTCTTGATTCTCTCAAAAAGTCGTCCGTCGTGCTCACCGGCGACTTCGATTCGGACTCGGATTCTGAATCGGAAGACGACGTCGTCGCCAAATCGACGCCAAAAAAGTCGTCGTTCCGACGGAAGATCTCCGTGAGAAAGTTGAAGGAACGCAATCGGACGAGGTTCAGGTGAGCTCGCCACGCCCCGCTGACGTCATCTGATCTCTCTCTCCTTCCAGACCCACCGTCCGACGTCTTCCAGTCACGTCTCCAGAATCCGCCGAAGACGTGATCCCTCGAGAGTTCGTGTCCGTCTTCTCGCCAATCTTCTACTTTTCGCTCGCATTCCTCTTCCGATTTTTGCTCTCTCTCACCGATTTTCTTTTCGATTCGACACCTCAATTCGAATGATTCTTTTGACGTTGCGGGCTTCTTCGAAACCCCCTTTTTTTCTCCTTTCTCCCTTTTTTGCTTCGCGTTTCTTATCAGTATTCGTACGGTTTCTGATCACTATATATTTTTATTTTTTCGAAAAAATATCTGCTTTTTACATTGATTAGTGCTAGTGTGAACCTTTTTTTAAATTTTAATAAAAAAATTTAATTTACAAAAAATGAACTGTTCAATCGATTGAAATGGAAGTTTTTGTGAAATGAAAAGTTTGCGAAACTGGAAATTTCAAAAAAAAATTGTGATTTTTTATTAAGTAATCTTTTTTTTTCTGTTTTGAAGATATACTCTAAAAAGCTATTAAATTAAAATTTTAAAAAATATTTTAAAAGTGTTAACTGAAACGGCGATTTTAATTTGAAAAATACAGAAATAGCCGAAAAAATAATTGAAAATTCCCAATTTTTCCAGATTTTCTCCAGGATCGAACATTTTTACAATTGTTCAATATTCGAAAAAATAATTATTGACTACCTAATAAATCGTTTCAAAAGCCCCAGTTTTTGAATTAAAATCAGAAAAAAGTGAACTTTTTCTCCATGACGGACCAAAAAATCGCTATTGAAAATTTACTGATTCATAAAAAATAAAAATTCACTGATTCAGATGAAGTTTTCACGGTTCGTATTTTTCTGAAAAAAAAGCAGTACCCAATTCGTTTTCGATTGCCGATTCAACGCGCTCTGATGAACTGGGCGGGAAAATTGAAATTGGACGACGGATTTCTAGGCCATGGCCGAGGTCTTCTGTATCAACTGTAGTGGAGCGCGATTTAGCAGAGGAGATTAGATTTTTGTGTGAAACAGTGAACTGTTTTGTATACATTTCCCGGTACGGATCTTCTTCTTTTTCTTTTTCTGTTTTCAAATCGGAACTCTTTCGATAAGCGACAGTTAGATAAGAAGAAATCGATGGACGAGTCACGTCCTCTGACTCACTTTTCTCTCCTTTTTCCCGCCTTCCGCCACTCGTTTCCTAATCAATTTCTCGTGTGTTTTCAGTCACAAACTACACCACTTCTCTCCACATTCTCTTTTTTTTCACTTTTCGTTACAATATTTACTTTGGCAAACTTTCGTTTCTTCCCGTTCTCTACGTCTCTGTGTTTCTCTATTTACTCAAGAATTGTATAGACTCTTTCGAGAAATCTTTCGAGCATCCAACTGAAATCGAAGAAGAAGAAGAAGGATGCCGGACGATATTCCCAAGATTCCGAGGCATCGAGGAAAGAAGAATCAGCCGAAGGGTTCGTTTTCGCTTCCCAGTTTCTCTTAACAAAACACTTTTTGTGATCTTTTCTGAAATTGCACCCTTTTTCCCGCTTTTTTCCATGGAGATTCTTATCGTATCGAGTTATCCTCTTGTTCAGAAAAGATGAAAGCTTTGAGAAACAGGAGAAAATGTTTCTGTTTCACAAATTGAACAAGTTTTCGAAAACTATATTTGTTTCTCGATGGAGTTGTCGAAAGTATGGAAGAGTTCAAAAACATTCCACAGACACACTCGACGCGGGTCCCGCCACGAAAAGAAAACGGGTGGTACCATAAACTTTTTTCCGAATAACCATCTGCGCCTTTGATTCTCGAAAAACAACTGCTTCAAGTGAGCATGTGAACGCATTTGAAGGATTCGAGATGACCGTGAAACGGGGAAAGTATTGCAGACACGGCGTGGAAGCAGCAGAAGCTGCCCTCGCTCCGCCCGCACTACAGCATCAGTTCGGCGATTCCGGTGACTTTGGTGGTGGGAGTGGGCACGCTGGCGATGGGCATCGCGCTGTATTTCGGGCATCAGGGATGTGAGTCGAGAAGGGAAGTCTCCCACTGCTCTCGTTTTGCAGCTCTAGAGCAGGAGATTGTGTACACGAACTGCAGTCTGCCGAACGGCACGAGGATCTCCCAAGTGATACGGACCGACATGACGAACGAGACGTTCCTCTGCTCCTACTCGATCAGTCTCGATCAGGACTACACGGTGAGCTCCCGCTCTTCCGTGAGCTCTCTCGACTCTGTTTTCGAGTTCAGGGCGACGTGAAGTTCTACTACGGACTCAGCAAGTTCTATCAGAACAATCGTCTCTACTTCAACTCGCGAAACGATCAGCAGCTGCGCGGCAAAATCGACGAAATCGACGGGTGCGAGCCGCTGAAGTACGTGCTCCAGAACGGCTCGAAGGTTCCGATCGCTCCGTGCGGCGTCGTCGCCAACTCGATGTTCAATGGTAGGAGACGTGACGGCGACTGAGATGATTTCACGCCTTCAGACACTTTCGAGCTGTTCTACGTGCCGCCGAACAGTCCGAACGGCTCCGTCCGAGTGCCGTGGACGCCGCGAGGAGTGCTCGGAGCCACTGAAATGAAACGAAAGTTCAGGAATCCGATAAGAGCCGCCAATCAGACACTTTGCGATGTTTTCGAGGTGAATGGGGGATCTCATTGATTAAGAGTATGATACATTTCTTCGAAAGCGAAACGTTTTCAAGATCTGACGAGTCATATGAGAAAGTGAAGAGCATCTGAAAATCTGCTGGTTGCTCCGTTGCAAACTGAACTCTTCGACCCATCTCAATCTCGACTCTGTAATTCTCCGAGATGCTCTTTTTGCAGGGCACAATGCGTCCTCCGTCGTGGCGTGCTCCGATCTGCCAACTCGGAGTCAACTCATCGGATCCGGACGTCGGCGTCGGATTCGAAAACATCGACTTCATGGTGTGGATGAAGGTGGCCGCGCTTCCCAAATTCCGAAAACTCTATCGGATTCTTAATCGACAGGTAATCGGAAATTGCACTGAAAAAGGAATACGGTTTCGATGAGATGATGAGAAACGAATAAAAGTTGAGGGAAGATAGTAAAAGGACGACTCTCAAACGAAACATTTTTGCAGAGCGACATGTTCAGTAACGGACTTCCGAAGGGGGACTATCGGCTCGTGATCACCTACAGTAAGTTACGACTCTTGTATACTTTCAATTGTTTTTTATTTCGAACGGACTTGTGACTCGACGATTCGGGAAAACAAGAAACTTTTGAATTTCCTCACTGAATCAGAGTCAATCCAGAACGATGCGCATCATTTTTTTCTGTTTCGAAGTGATCCGATTCTCGAAGAGAAAGATAGTTTTGAGATCTATCGGATGGTGTAGAGATCGTCGAAAAATCTTGACTCTGAAAAACAAAAACGTTCGTAACTTTGTTAAAAATTGAGATTTCTAGATGTTCTCTCCGCCATTCGAAAGATCTCGAATAGTTCCAAACTTCATGTCACAGTGTCGTTTCGATAGAATTCAGCACAAAGAAGCCAAAGCTCATCTTGTTCCGAAACAGCTCTCTGATTCTTGGATCCATTTCATTTCATTTCAGACTATCCGGTCGACATGTACGACGGCGACAAGTCGTTCGTGATCGCCGCCGAGAACTGGGTCGGACCGCGCAACCTGTTTCTGCCCGTCATCTACCTCGTCGTCGGCACCTTCCTCCTCCTCGTCACCATCCTCTTCATCCTCTGCTGGCTCAAACAACGACTCTCGCGGGTGCACCCGACTTGAACTCGCATCCGAACTGCAACGGAGAACGAAGATAACTGGTCGAGCTGATACGGGAAAACTTACAGTGTTCGCATTTTCCTTTTGGAAATAGAAAACAGCAAGGAAAAAAAGAAAATGAATGGAGATTAAATAGTTGCAGAATGTAAGTGAGGATGACCATTTCATGAAACATGAATAGTTTCAAAGTTCACAACTCGCAGTTGCCTCCCGTTTCTTTCAGTTTCAGTTGTTTCTCGATGCTCCAAGTCCATTTCCACTCCCATCCAGGGTCTCGAACGGAAATACCATAGGCCGATTCGTGTCCTTTTAGAAAGTTCGCGTCAAATTCGAGTTTTCGCGGTTCAAAGTTTCGTTTGTTTTGTTGAAGACGTTCCAAACTGCGATCGAATCAGTTCGTTCGAGCTTTTCCCATTCCCGGGCTCCTCCTTTTCGGCTCTTTTCATGTGCTCCGCGAGCATTCTCCTTTTCGTGGAGATTTTTGTTTTGGATTGATCGGAAGCGCTCAGTATTCGATGGGAACATCTTCAAACAATTCAAAAATGTTTTCTGTTTCTAGCTTCCCAATTGAATGGGAAAACGTTTTTTTGTTAATCTGCTGGGTTATCAAATGCTGCAACCATCTCGAAGTGCCCCGTAAAATCCAATTAATCGATTCAGTCATAATTTTGCTGGCTCCTGGAACTGAACTCAAAGAGAAGTACTATAAACCATTTTTACTTTACACTTTACACATTTCTTTTAGAAAAAAAAAACAAGAACCCAAAAAAAGG
This sequence comes from Caenorhabditis sulstoni, assembly GCA_963966605.1. Lineage (NCBI taxonomy): Eukaryota > Metazoa > Nematoda > Chromadorea > Rhabditida > Rhabditidae > Caenorhabditis > Caenorhabditis sulstoni. The sequence continues at coordinate 7,347,547 of OZ016478.1, forward strand.
AAGCTGCTTAAAATAGCTAGAATAACGGGGATTTGGAATCAATTTCTTAGGCACTGCGGTGATGATAAAAAGAAAAATAACGAAGAGGGGACATTTCAAAGAAAATAAATGAATATCTCTGGGGGAATCAAAGAAGGGAAATAAATTAAGGTAATACTAAACTGAGGGATATCTACAATAAGAAAGCGAACAGAAACCCAGAAAGAACACGGAATGAGTGATGGTCGTGAGCAAACGAATTCTTGCTTCTGCGGGTGACGTCACCATTGCTTTGTCGCCTCGGCTCATCACTTGTTGCGTCTACGTAGCGGCTCTCCGGTATTCTGGAAGCAATTGAGATAAGAATTGCATCAACATCTGGCTCATTCTCACCTGCGGGACGACAACATCGAATGCGGATCCCATTGATTGGATGGGAACGGCAACAGCTTCAGGAACGAATGAAGAAGATGTCGAGAGACGAGAAGACGTCGACATTTGGGATGGGGGACGCGAAGATTGGGAGGTCGACGGGACCTTTTGTCCGGAAGAAAGTTGGGCACGGCGAGCGGTCGCCAGAGTCTTCACTTTCAGTTTGAGCTCTTCGATAGTCTTGGTGTGCTCGGCGAGTTGTCGGCGAAGCTCGAGAATGAGTCCTTCACGGTCGGAGATGGTCGCATTGCGAACGCGCTTCTCTTGCTCGGCATTCGCGAGCTGCTGTCTGAAAAAAACGAGATGAGGAATCTGGCTCGCGGGTGGAGGAACGAACCTGAGCGTGACGAGCTCGTCACTGTACAGCTTCAGCTGCTGATCTGCCGTCGTGGCCGACTGGAGCTTCTGTTCGAGTTCCGCAATTCGAGAAGTCGACACAGTGCACTTCTCTCTGTATTGCTCCATTTGCACAGCGAACTCGTCGGCGTGATCCAGAAGTCGGGCCTCGGAATCTTTGAGAAGCCCGTTCTGCTCCTGAACAACTCGCAGTTGCTCGCGCATCTTGAGCAGCTCTTCAAGAGTCTGCAGGTCAGCCGCCTCGGAAGCGTTAATCGCCTCTCGCTGCAACTCGATGACCTGCTCGCGGAGCTCAGCGATCAGCTCGTTCTTCTTTTTCAGCTCCAGCTCGAGAATCGTCTTCTCCTCGTCCGCCGCATCATTCCGTCCTTGATCGTTCCATCCTCCATTTCCACTGGCTGCCAGCTTTTGTTTCGCTTCGCCGAGTTCACGAACACTGAGCTCTAGATGATTCTTGAGTTGCTCGTTGAGGTCGCTGAGCTCCTGCTCTCGTTCTCTGACACTCTGAAGCTCAGTTCTCATCACCTCTACTCTCATTTCCAGCAGTTTGTTTGTCTGTTTCAGCTTCTCCGCTTCCGTATCATCTTTCCATTCGTCATCGTTCCATCCAGAAGAGGCTTCCGCTTCGGCCAATTCGGCCTCCTTCTGAGCCAACGCCGCTTTGACGTCTTCCAGTTCTTGCTGCGACTTCTTCAGATTGCTTTCAGCTTGAGACCTGGCTTCTTCCAGCAACCGAATCTTCTCCTTCTCCTCATCCACCTCCTTTTCAAGCTCCGCATTCTTCTGTTTCAGCTCCGCGAGCTCCTCGGTGTTGTTTTCTGAAGCTCCCCATCCGTCCTCATTCCATCCATCCGTCTCTTCCTTATTCTCTCTTTCCACTTCGAGCTCATCAACTCTAGCTTCCAACGCATCCAGTTCGGCCTCTTTCTCGTTCAATTTCTCGCGCAGAACATCTCTTTCCCGTCGAGCCGCTTCGAATTGTGCTTCGAGAGTTCGCAGTTTCTCCGCAAGCTGCTCACTTTCATTCGGTTGACGTGCCTTCTTCAATTCTTCCTGCGTCATCCGGAATACTTCGTCGAGCTCATCGTACTTGTCCTGTTGTTCAATCAGCTCCGCCTCGACCTTCTCGATAACCTCTTTCTGGAACTTCAATCGATCCTGGAGCTCAGCAATGGTATTCTGAAGCTGCCCGTCGTCAACGTCTTCCTTCTTCTCCTCTTCCTCGTTCCATCCGCCCCAATCATCTTCTTTCTTCTCCTCTTCTACCTTCTTTTTCTTCTCTTCATTCAGCTCCTCCTCCATTTCTTGAAGTCGTTCTTCAAGCTCCAAATTCTGATCCTCAAGTGCCAAAATGCGATTATTGAGCACTTTTTCAATGTTTCCAAGTCGTTCGACTTCCGATTTCGCGTGGAGAAGCTCCAGATTCGAGGAGGCAGCCGGGGTCTTCTGGACTTCTGTCGTTTCCTGCTTCTCCTCTCCCCATCCCCAGTCGTCTTCATCTTCTTCTCTTTCTTCTTTCACAGCTTCATGAGTCTTCTGATTTTTCTGCTCCTCCAACTGAGTCTGCAACTGCTTATTCTGCATCTGAAGCACCTCCAAATGCATCGTCAACGCCTTCACTTCTTCAGAATCCTCCTGCGTCGGCTTCTCCTCAGTATCCCATGAATCCCAGTCGTCTGAAGACGTCTTCTTCGGCTCCTTCTGCTCAGAAGTGCTTTGATTCTTCATGTCCATCAGCTCGGACTCCATTTCTTGCACTTTCTCTTCGAGCTCCATGTTCTGATCTTCCAGTGCCAAAATCCGATTGTTCAGGGTTCTCTCGATGGAAGCGAGCCGTTGGACTTCGTTCTGCATCTCCTGGAGCTCCACACTGTGATCTGGAGCTATCTGGACCTGCTGAGCACGTTGAAGATGCTCCTGAAAACCGTAATGCTACCGTAATCTCGTTCCAATGCTTTTGCTCACCTCATGTTGCTGCATGAGCTCAGCGACTTGCTCCTCGAGCTGTTTCACGTTCTCCTCGAGTAGTTGTTTTTCCTGAATCTCTTTTTTATTTCCAGCCCGTGCTCTTCAGAATTCCCCCACCTCTTCAGCCTTCAGCTTCCACTCATCGGCCTCGTCGATCTCGTTCTGAAGTCGGACGTTCGTGTGAGCCAGCTCGGCGTTCGTCCGGAACAGCGAGTCGACGTCGGCTTGCCGCGTTGTCAGACGGGCGGCTAAAATGGCGAGTTCCGTCGAGAGGCGACTCACAGCGGCCGCTGCAAAGCCACCAAACACCTATTCGCCACAGGACACAGGGAGAAAAGGAGAAGCGAAGTCGAGATTCTAACAGAGATGGATGGAACTGATGGAATCGGAGAGCATCAATTCGTGTAAACTGGCTCACATGCTCCGGAATGCGGACACGAATCACTTCACGGAAAACAGTGTGGGCGACGAGACTAGATTCAGAAGGTGTTAGAACACTTCACGATGGATCAGATGACACCCGAAAGGCGTTGAAGACTCTAGAGGAGACGTCGTTTTGATTGGGAATCTTTATGAACAAACTAGAAAACTAATGAAAGCGTTAGATGTCTCAAAAAGCTCTAAACTACTCTAGAAAAATTGAGCGTTTATTAGAACCATCCGACGACTTCAGTAGACGTTGTAAGATTAAAGACACTGCCCCTATTCTAGTACCTTCAAAACTCGGTTAGATTGAGCAAGTAATCAAAGGGAACGGTTAGAGACGAAGGTTGACAAGAGAAACTGAAAATGGACGAGAGAACCAAAGAAACGGTGATGCATCTCAGTGACAAAGTATTCTCAAAATGACGTAAGGAAGAAGATTCAGAAGACGTGACGGTCTCCTGTGCCCTGTGGTTTCTAGATGACTTTGCGGTGGCCGCGAGAGGAAGAAAGAAAGCAGTGGGAGGGATGCATGCGTGCACACAATAATGGGAAGAAGAGGGAGAGACAGTAGGGAGAAGAGGGGAAAGAGAAAGGAAACCGACAGATAGGTGGTGCTTTTGCGTGCTCATTTGGAAGACGGGACGTCTTCTGGAAGGAATTCTGAATTCCTCCCCTGATGTTTGAACTGGGAATCCTTCCAGATGACGTCCCCTCTCACAGTCTTCTTCATTCTCTTCCTCTCACCTTCACTTTCATCGGCTCTCTCAGCGACGGCTTCCAGCGCCCTCTCGAGCTCTCGAACCCGTCTTTTCAGCCCCTCGCACTCCTCCTCCTTCCACTCGATCTCTCCTTCCAACTGCTCGACACGTTCGCGCGTCGTCGTAACCTCTCCAGAAGCCGCGGCTCTCGATGATTCGAGCTCCAGAGTCTGGAGACGTGCTTGCAGAGCGTCCGAGATGCGGCGTTGCTCTTCGAGTGCCTTCTGATTTTCATCGTATTCGGAGAGAAGAGTTTTGATCTTATCCCCGATCTTTTCAAGTTTCTGCTGAGTCGAGAGACTGATCGATGGATCCCGAGAGATCAGAAGGATCGTCATGATGCCATCGACGATTTGAGAAATCGCCGGGGATTCGTAGGATGGTGTGGACTCAATAGTCGGGGCTTCCGCAGAGCCTTGAGCTTCAGCAGCCGCCAGTTGAGCATAAACATTGTTGTAGGCCTCCTGCAGCTGCTGATAGTACTCGTTGAGCCGTGTGTAGGCCTTCTCGATCTCCTCGCGCCTCGTCTCCTTCTCCAGACACTCGGCCATTCGCTGATTCGACTCGTTCTCCGCCTCGGCGGCTCTTCTCACCGCTCGATCCGTCAAATCGATTTGCTCTTGGAGCTCCACATCCAGTGCAATCGCTCGCTTCTTCTCTTTCTCGAGGAGCGAATCCGACACAGCCAGCCGATCTTCGAGACCTTCTCGATCCAAAATCGACGCCTTCAGCTGTCCGTTCAAACTCCAAATCTCAGCTTTCAACGCTTCGACGGCCGTCTGGAGCTCTTCTTTGAGCTCGGCGAGCATCGAAATGTCCACTGGAACTTCCTGATGAGTTTGCGGCAATTCAGAAGCTTCCGGAATCTCCGGAGCGTCCGACGCCGGTGTTGATGACGTCAGAATCTGAGTCTCCTGCACAGCGACGAGTTCCGACGCCTTCAGCTCGCTCTTCAGCAGTTTCTGCGTAGATTCTTGAAGTCGGACTTCTAAATCAGCGATTTCACGGCGAGCATCCTCCATTTTGATCGAGAACTTGCGAATTTCGGCGTCATGCGCATTGGTCGCTTTCTCCAGATCTTTCTTTCTCGCGATTTCGAATTCGGCTAAATTGTGCAGAAGGCGTTGAACTTCTTCCGTCAATCGTTTGTTCTCGTGCGAAGCGGCGGCAGCTGAAATCGAAAATATGAGTCGAGGAAAATAGAATCAAGACTGGGAATTCACTATCACTCAATGGAGAAAAGGCTCGTCACGGAACTACAGGTCGCTTCTACCCCTCTTCTAAAGGAAAACTTGAATCTCAATGTTTCGTTTCCCTACCTTCTGTCCTCCATTTGTTCATCTCCTGCGTCTGCTCCTCCTTTTTCGCCTGTATCTCGTCGATTCTCGTCTGGAGCAGTTCGATCTGATCCGTCATCTCATTGACCATCATAATGTGCAGTTCGAGCTCTCTTCCGGTAGCCGCCTCTTCTTGGGACACTGTTTGCTGGTTCTTTTTGAGCAGCTCGTTTTGCTCCTCGAGCTCGAGCATCGCGCGACCGAGCTCCACGTTCAGCTCGCCGGACAGAGTTGCCTCCATCTCCGATCGTTGCAGCTTTTCGAAGAGATCCTGGTTTTGTTGACGGAGCTGTTGCAGTTCGGGAGATTCTAGGGGCGCGATGCTTGAAAGCGTCTGAATTTGCTGGAGAAGTGATGCATTCTGCTGGCGAAGCTGTTGGAGCTCAGCGGTATCCAGAGCATTCGGTGTTTCTGGAGCTATCGCAGAGACCATCTGAACTTCTTGCTTCTGCACAATCTGCTCTAAATCCGGCGCTTCGAGCACCGAAGTTGTCTTTCTTTGCACTGGAGCAGTCGATTCCAACTGAGCTCTGAGCTGCTCGCGCTGAGCCTTCGTCTCCTCCAACTCTTTGTTAAGCTGTGCGACTTTCAGCTCGAAAGCCAGAATGTACTGCTCCTGTTGCACTTCCAGCGACGTCTTCCTTTCCGGAACCTCTCCCGCCTCTTCTTTTCGCAGCCTCTCGCATTCCGCATCGAACTGAGCTTTTTGAAGCTCTTGCTGCTTCGCGAGCTCTAGTTTCAGCTGTCTGACCTCTTCGGAGAGCTCACGAGTCTCCTGGAATCCTTGTCGAATGCCGTCGAGTTCCACTCTGCAATCAGGACTTTTGGGTGTTGTGACGATCCGACTACACCCGATTTCTCACCTCATCGCCTCGTTCTGTCTTGTCAACTGCTCCACATCCCACGTGCTCTGCTTCAGATCGTCCGATTTCTCTTCGCATTCCTCCTCGACTTCTTTCACTCTGTCCTCGAGTTCCTCGTTCGAATCGGCCAATCTGGACAGAAACGGAGGAAGATACGAGATTACTGCGAGAGTGCTCACTCTTCCATCGTCCGTTTCGCCGTCTCAATGTGCATCTGAAGATCGAAATTGGTGGCGCGCAGTTGCTCGAGCTCCGCCATCACATCCGAAATCTTCTTGTGAGCCGCTTCGACTTCCACAGTCATTTCTTCCACTTCTGAACGAAATGCGATCTGCTTCATCGTTTTCCAAACTCTAGCAACTCACTGTTCTGCGCCTCCATCCTGCCGATTTCGACGTCGTGCCTGGCTCGATTCTGGCTCGCCTCCTCCTGTCGCCGCACCGCCATCAGCTCTCTTTCCACAGACTCCTTGGCCTCTCTCAATTTCTGACTAACGTCTCGCTCCGATTCTAGAGCCAATGTGATTTGTCGAATGTGCTCGACGTGCTCGGCTAGTTGTTGCTCCGACGACGATTGAGGGGGTGGGTGAGACGATGAGCTGTTCATCTCAAGCTCGCATAGACGAGCCATCAACTGCTCGTTTTGTTCGACGAGCACGCGACATTTCTTGTCGAGAGCTTTGGTTTTGAGACGTTCTTCTGCAAAGGAAAAGAGAATTGGTGTATGCCGCAGTGCTTTTCAGTTTTCAGATACATTTCAAATCCTTCCTCAAATTCTATCGACTGCACCACCTCGCCCCCATTTATACTTCAACATCAATTATGCCGGGGGTCAACAGCAAGGAGCAGAGAAAGAAAAAGAGAGAGAGTGAAAGAGAAAGAGAGATAGTTTGTGTGCCCTTCCACTCGTTCTGTGACTTCCGATCACCAGCTGACTCTCTTTCTGTTGACAATTGTTCTGGTCTCTTCGAGCAAATTCTCTTGTTGTTTTATTGAATGTATCAGATTGGCTTCATAGTTATCGTAACAGTGCTCGCGAAATGGTTATTTTCTCTTGCAAAACAACCAAATCGACAGAAAAAAGCTGGACGTTCTCGTTCCCACTCATCAAAAATGACTCACAATGCGATTCTCTCGATCGCGGCGACGACCACAATAACCGTTTTCTCTCTGCCTTTTTTCGCGTTTCTGCCGCCCTTCGCTCGACATGATATTGTCAACACCCACTCATTTCCTTTTTTCTCTCTTTCTCTTTCTATCTCCCACCCTATCTCTCTACCGCGTCGTGTCTAATTTGGAAACTGTTCTTCTCTTTCTTTTCTCTCTCTCTTTCCCGTTGTTTGTCTGTGTCAGCGCAGTGATACTTTTGAGAGATCGATACGAAATTCCACAGTGACAGTCGTTCAATTAGTTCTACGTGGCGGAGAGAAAGTGCGCTCTATCGCTGAACTTTCTGTCCGCGCTAGAAAACCTACTCACTTCAAGGAATAGCATATCTTGATTATCTTCTATAGTAGTATTCCCCCCAAATTGATTGGACGGGTTGCTTCGAGTCTCGCCGAACTCTCACAAGAATCTCCCACCCTCAAACTCCGACGTTCTCCTATTCCATAGTTGTTTTGCAGCCACCCACTCGTCCCCAATTCAATTCAAATGTAAATCCGGCCGCAATGTCGACGACCTCCTCCACCACCACTTGCCCAGCTTGCCGTGAGAAACATGTGAAGAGCCGTTTCAGCTGGCGAGCCATTCTCTACGCGATCTTCTGCTTCCCGTGCGGATTCTACTGTTGTTTGAAGCGCAAAACCTTCTATTGCACCAAGTGTCAGTGCGATGTGAGTGACCGGAAGGAATCGTTCTATTCGTGAATCTTCTGTTTTCAGGTTGTCAAGCGAACCGAGCATCGCAACCCGTCGCTTCTGCACGCGAAGCATCTCGGATACAATTATCGATTGTACGAGTCCACTGAAACCGGCCTTCCCGCCGCTTTCTCAGCGTATCGAAACGAGGCGATGACTGTCTCTTCCACTGATTCCAATTTGTCCACTACACTCTCCACGGCTCCCATTGTTCCTTGATTCAAAGTCCCATTCCACCCCGCCACAAGCTCAACCTGACCATAATTTCACCCAGTATTCAAATAATAAACTTTCTCACCGCTCGACTTCTTATCGATTTGCTCCTTTTCTCGCTCCAAAGCGTGCAACTTCGTCTCGAAGGCCTTTGATTTGATAAGCGCGCGATGATCGACTTTCGAGGCGCCGAGATTCTCGCGGAGAAGCCCGATGTGCTGCTCGTAGATCACAATGTCCGCCTCGAGAATCTCGATGAAACGATCTTGAGCGTTGATGGCGTCTGAAACAGTTTCTCGGTGAACAATTGGAAACCAAGCGAATTCCGACCTTTCAGTCGATCGACATCTTGAAATATGGCCTCTTTCTGGTTGATGTGATAGTTGACGACGTGCTCCGCTTGCAGTAGATCGTCTACCATCAGTTCGATTTGCTGAAAAAGAAGGATCCACTTGCCGTTCTCCAATCTGTTTTTCTACCGTTTTAGCTTCCTCAACCTCTTTGTCGAGCTCTCGTTTCGCCTTTTCACTCGCATCCAGCTCCTCGTTCAACTTGTGACTTTTCTCTTTCAAATGAGCAATCTGCTCGCGCAGCTGACCGTTCTGCTCGATTTCCCAGTTGCGAGACGAGCGCAGAGTCGCCACTTCTTCACGAAGGCAATCGGTCTGGAATCAGAGACAACTCAACTGCATGTCTTTGTTGAGTGGCTCACCTCATCCTCGTATTTCTGATTGATGCCCTCCAGAGTCGCTTCCAGCTCCTTGATCCTCGCCGTCGCCGCCACTTTCGCCTTCAGTCCGGCCGTCTTCGCCTCTTTCGTGCACTTCACTATCTCCATTTCGTAGTCCGCCTTCATTTTCTCCACTGCCGCATTCAAGTCGATCACCTGCTGCCTGAGCAGAGCATTCTCCGACGAGGCTTCCGTGAGAGCCGACTCCAAGGACTCGGGAGCACTCGGAGCAGCCAGACGGGGAGCATTCGGGTTCAAATCGAACGTCACGCGCTTCCGTTGGTGATGTTTTCGGTGGATTCCATCAATGTCGGGAAGATTTGGCCCGAGTTTCGATGAAAATGACGTCGATTCGACGGGAGGATCAACAGGAGGCGGCGAGAAAGTGCCCGAAGACGGGAAGCTCGTCGATTCTGGAAGTAAGCGATAATTCGCGATGATTTCACTTATTTTTCAGATCAAGTCATTGTTTTTCTGAAAAACTTGCAACTTTCGGTGCAAGAACTCACTTCTAGCGGCAATAACGTGTCCTGGCGACGAGCTTCTTGTTCTTCTCTCTGATTTGGTGGACGAGCCCGAAGTCGAGGGCCCTTGGGCCGAGTAAGCCATCAGTCCGGGCTCCGTTTCGGTCGACATGTCCTTTTTGTCTCTCTGCAGCTCTTCGAATTTTTGCTGGACGATGCGCATCGCTTGATTCTTGACGGTGGCCACTTCATTGTGCTCGCGGACTCTTTCCTGGAATTTTTCCCGATTTTTTCACAATTTCCGGCTGAAAACTCACTTGCAGATCTAATATCTGTCGTTCTTTGTCCAAAATCACATTGTTCAAGTCAATTATTCGGTTATCTTTGTAGACCAGCTGCTGGTGAACCCGTTCATCGATCGATTTATCGACTGATTTCTCCTTGTCTTCCATTTTTTTTTTCGGTTTACCTTCAAAAAACGAGGTGAAATGAGAAAATTGTACGGAAAATTGTAACAAAAAGGGCCAAAAGACCGGGGAAAACTGGTTCGAATTAGCGCGCTGGCGACACGTTGGCCGGGAGAGAAGCGTCATCGATTTTTCGCTGACGCACTTAACCCCCACGGGAAAGAGACCAATCTTCGCCGCTTTTCGGGTCAAGTTCTATTGAAAACAGAAAAGTATTGCGGAACAGGAAGGTTTTAACGAAATTTATTGATTTTTGCTGATTTTTCTGAAGAAAATTGATAGGAAGAGCATTTTTCGCCGTTTAATGTGTTTTTTATTACTGAAAATCTCGAAAACAAGATTTGAAAGCGGAAAAATCGCAGAGGAACGAGGAAGAAAAAGAAGATTTTTCGTTAAAAAACTAAATTCCACGTGAAGTAAAGAGCGAATCGTTTCGAGACCTGCCAATCGTTTCAATCATGTACCTTTAAACAACGGCTTACTGTACAGATAATTCACAAATGTGGTTTTGCAATGAGTTTCATTGAATTTCTACGAGAAAAACGGCAAAATTAACGCGTTTTTCGTTTCTTTCAATGATTTGCAATATCTGAAGACCTGTAAGAACTGAATAGAAACCCAGCGAAACATCGAAAAGAAGAGAACAAATTGTTGAGATTGAGAATAGGTTTATTGTCAATTTTCTCATGAAATAGTTTAGCGGCGAGTTCCGTCCTCGAAGAAGACTCCTCCGTCGATGGCGCAGTACTTGGGGCAGATTCCCTTCTCTCCGGCACCTCCCGGAGTTCCGGCCTGTCCTGGGGCTCCCGGGTTTCCGTCGGCTCCTGGAGCTCCTGGGTTTCCGTTGGGTCCCTTCGGTCCCGGGGCTCCCGGCTGTCCGTCCTGTCCTGGCTGTCCTGGGGCTCCTGGTGGTCCCTGTGGTCCGGCTGGTCCAGCTGGTCCTGGCGCTCCCGGGGTGATCGGCTCCGACGGCGCGTCCTGTCCTGGCTGTCCTGGGGCTCCTGGGGCTCCTGGGTTTCCGTTCGGTCCAGATGGTCCCTTGTTTCCTGGCGCTCCTGGCTGTCCGTCGTTTCCTGGGGCTCCCGGGTTTCCGTTGGCTCCGGCGTCTCCGGCTGGTCCTGGTGGTCCTGGTGGTCCGGCTGGTCCGGCTGGGCACGGCTTGCATGGTGGCGGGGTGATCGGCTCGCACGGCTGCTGTGGCGGGCGTCCCGGGTTTCCTGGGAGTCCTGGCGCTCCCGGCTTTCCTGGACGTCCTGGCTTTCCTGGGGTTCCGGCGGGTCCGGCGGCTCCCGGAAGGCAGCAAGCGTCGCATCCTCCGGCCGAGGCGGATCCTCCGGTCACTCCGGCGTCGTATCCGGCTTGACGGGCGGTACGGTTGCCGGCTGGAATCGACTTGAGATGGTTGACCTCGGACCAGATGTCCTTGGCGGATCCCTTGCAGAAGTTGATCTCCGAGTGCATCGTTCTCTTCACGTGGTGCACATAGTTGTACACCATCGGAAGGGTGACGCACACCTGAAAGCGTCGCATTCAGAAGACGTTCGATCGGATTCGGAAGCGAAACTCACCGAGATGACGGCGACGACGGAGAAGGCGACGGCCGAGTAGGCGACGAAGCGATAGGCTTTGATGCGTTGTTCGAGGTCCATGATGAGATGGAAACTGACTTCCCGCTCCCACACCGTTTCCTTTTATACGATACCGTCTCAATGGGCGGCATCGTCGTCATTACACCACAACAACCTAACGGCTTCAGAAGAAGAGAGAAGAAAAATTGATGGCAGCCTGATGACAAGGTCGATTGTTTGTATCGGCGGCGGCGGCAGCAGAGGTGTAAAGAGGGAATAGTGTGGGTGGCGAGGAGGAAATTAGGCATTTTTCGCCGCGCCGATATCATCTAAGACGATTTTCGCGGCTTAAAGAACTGTTTGAACACAACGCGCTTCTCAAGGTCGCTTTATTCAGTTTCCGATGCGATAGATCTCTTCGAATATGACGGCAAATGAAGGAGGAAGTAGATACTGATCTAGATCTGCCAAAAACTGACAGAATTTTCAAAAATTTCGATCTCATGGGCCGCATTACGATTCCGTATTTCGGCCGGTGTCACCCGTATTAAACTATACCCGTGCCTTTCAGGCAGATGTGGCGTGGAGTCACTCTTTTGAGCAGCCGACATCTCACGGGTTGCGCGTTTCATTATCTTTCGTGTGCAAATGGGCGTGGCTTGCGAAATCTCGCTAAATTCTTCGGTTCAGAGTTTCAGATCAATTCCAGATCGATTTCAGTACACTTGGATGCCGTCTCCCATGACGAGCACGTACATCTTGCCGTGGTTCAGCGGAACATAGCCGGGAAGGTGGTAGAAGCGGAGGTTGGTGTCGACGAGCGAGATCTTGTGCAGATCCTGGCAAGTGGACGGCTTTCCGAATGAGTAGAAAGTACGGCCGAGCGACACGACGCTTCTGAAGACGTGACGGCGTCAGAAGACGTTGGAAGAAGGGCTCACTTGAAAGGGTAAAGAGTGTTGGTGAGCTCGGCGACGCGATGTTGGGACGGGAACTCGTAGACGAGCTGGGTACGGTAGACCTGCCCGCCGAGCTGGCGGATGATCGAAACGTGCACCTGGATCACCTCCCAGGGGCCCTCGTTCGAGCGAAGATTGGCAGAGGAGGCCGAAGAGTGACGGCCCGATCTCAGCTTCATCCCGTCTCGTTCGGCCTTCTCGATGCACTCCGCGTTGCAGCAACCGGGGGCGCCTGCAGAGAACTTTTCGGTTTTCGCTGCGAGACCCGGCTGTCGAGGTGATTCTCACCGTCATAGAGAGCAGTGCTGGTCTGAGAGCGACGGCATCTGTCACAAATCAAATGGTCGCATCCGAACTGCACGACGCTGGTCATGTCGACCACTTTCTCGCACGGGCCCTCGCAACGGACTTCTGAAGAAGATCTTTCTGATCTTTCGACTCCATTTCAAAGAGACTCACTTCCGGTCTTGAGCGCCTTGCACAGTTTGTGCACATCGGACGTTTTCTTTCTCGGCTGATTCTTCTCGCGCCACGTGATCGAGTAGTGGTGCAGGACGCCGTTTCCGTCGACCGAAGTGGACATCTCGACGTTCTCCACACGGATCTTCTCCTTCTTTTCCGACGCAAAGAACTTGGAGGGCACGAAGAGTTCGGTGCGTTCGAGGTGCGACGATTTGGGCGCGAAGAACGAGGTGACTTGTTTCCGAAACTTTTCAGAGTCTCTGGAAATGTGGACGGCTGAAACGGGAAACCAGGATCGCGAATTCGTCGCTCACAAGCCCTTTGTTCCCATTTTCACGACTTCTCGACGCTGTTTTCAGAAAATATAAAATTTCCTTTGATCGGACTGTGAAATGGTTCCGAGTGGGGACGACGACGAAATTGTCGGATTGAAGACACGTGGAGAGTGATCGGGGGGCTGATAAGGAAACGGGGGGTGTCACACCTGAAGGGGGTCACGTCGCAGACCCCCACGCGAACTTTCACGAGTACGGAAGGCCCCTATATCTTTTTTGTGCTTGAAGCTATGAAATTGATGTAGTTGAACGAAATGTAGTACAATTTGAGATCCTTGAAAAGCTGAAAAGAACGTCTGAAAATCTCAATATTCAACCGAGTTACGCCAGTTTTTGGTGTCTCTCTATCTCCATTTCCGGCGGTGGGGCCATAAAAACTTGTAAAACTCTGTCCAACCACAAGATTTTCAGCCATTCGGAAGATCTCTGAAATTTCTAAATGTTCTGTAACCGACCCATTTTTGACCAGAAAGCTTCATTCGTCTCGACAGGTTTACGAACATTCAATCTTTCTGGCTGGCTCTTGCGGGCCTGTCCAGTCATACTTCTTCTTTTTCTTCTCCACTCGGTGAATAAAGAAATGAATCTAATCAAATGTCAACCACTGCCCACTTCTTTTCATGAAAGTTCTGAAACAGTTGAGAGCCTCATCTTCCAGAACCATCCTACCGTACCTCTCTTAATCATTATGCCGATTAGTTCCCGATTAGACACATGTTTTTAATGGGTCTTCTCCCATCTGCTCTCTCTCTCTCTCTCTCTCTCTCTCTCTCTCTCTCTCTCTCTCTCTCTCTCTCTCTCTCTCTCTCTCTCTCTCTCTCTCTCTCTCTCTCTCTCTCTCTCTCCCTTTTCCGATTGTATCTCCCGCAGAGACTGCCACGTTGCAAAAACGCCGCCCGTCCCGGATGGTGCATAATCCCTAGCGAATCCACTCCATCTGCTACCAATTATCTGCTCTCGTATCGACATAACGACAGGTGACGTGGCGGTATTCGTGTGTGCACAGTAATTACCACCCTACAGATTGCTCCAAAAGGGGGCGGAGTCTGCAGAAACGGGACAGTATAAAAGGGAGCTCACTGGGAGAGAAGAGCATTCCCTCGTTTCCCCATTGGCTCTTCCGACTTCTCTTTCCTCTTTTTGACCCACCCGCTCCATTCTTACTAACCCCACGGTCTGGATGGCTAGAAAGTCACGCAGTCCCGTGACATCCCCCAGGAATAGATCAAAACCTTTGTTTTCTATGCCGTCTCTCTCTCTCTCTCTCTTTATATATCAAATTCCGCTTTTTCAGAAAATATGCAGGCCATCGAAACGATCCACAACCAACAAATCCTGCTCGATAACATCATCGAGAAGCTGAGAAGCCTTCCGATTCCGCCGGAAATCGAGCGGATCCACAAAGGGGCGCAGACGGAATCGCTCGAAGAATATGTGAAGCGGCGGAACGATGATCTCCACGTAGAAAACCGATTTCTGTATGAGAAGATCGACGGTTTGGTCGAGACGACTGAAAAGCAGGAGAGAGAGCTCAAGGAGCTCAATGAGTGGAAGGCGGCCGTAGTGGCGGCACGCAGAAAGAATACGTCGGTGCAGCCTGAGATCAAGAAAACGTCGACGCAGCCGGACATCAAGAAGACGTCGACGCAGCCGGACATCAAGAAGACGTCGACGCAGCCGGAGATCAAGAAGACGTCGACGACGCAGCCAGAGATCAAGAAGACGTCGACGCAACCAGACATCAAGAAGACGTCGACGCTCGAGGCGGCAAAGACGCTTGTGATGGAGCGGCTGAGGCGGAGACCCGATTTGCTGATTGTCTTCTTCTTTTTCGTCGTTTCCCCGCCCTGGGTACAATTCCGAGTATTCATGTTTTCGTTAGCATGTGAGCAAGCACTGTTTCTTTTTTCCATATATCGCAATTACTCTACTTCTACTCGTAACTGAAATAAATATCTTTCAAATAAATTGTTCCCACTGTCATCACACAACTGTCACACTTTCGACTGGCTGATCGAATGGATAGTCGCATCTCAATCATTTCCGACTTCTCTCTCTCTCTCTCTTGTCTCCGCCGTGAGACGTTACTTCCTGTTTCGAGATCTTCACTTATTCAAAATGACAATGGAAAATATGGTCAAAAACGCTTCTGATTCATTTTCTAACAATAAAACAGAGAGAAAGTTTCACTGGCGAGTCAGACAGAATTCGGTTTTCTGTCTCAAACTGCAGAGTTCCTTGAAAACCATTTCGATTCTCGCAGGAATGGTCTGATCAGACTCGAGTTCTTCTCAACAATTCGAACATTTTCATGACGTCTTCACTTCTCCGTCTTCCTTTTTTCGGTCCTGGCCAACATGCTTAGAAAGTTGAGCGTGCGATTAATGAAAAAAGTTCTTTTTGAGATTGGTTTTGCATCTGAACGTGTGTTGGTGCTAACAACTTGGAAGATGTCTGAACTGTTAATGCCCATCTTGCCGTTTAACTATCTTTTAGATTGTTTTGTGGTCTATGATGGCTTTTCGTTCGTTACTTCCAGCGGTCAGGTAGTCGGGGTATGACGTCTTCATCGTCCTCACTTCTCCGTCGTCCTTCTGACTCCCGATTGAAACCGTAATCAATCAAATCTCTCTCTTTCCGCAGCAGGTCAAATTCTTCTTCCAACGAATGATCAACAACACTTTTCGTCTTCTCCATCTCTCTTTTTTTTCTGTTTTGTGTCTTCAACTTTTTGATTTTCACAGTTTCAGTTTTAAAAAAGTAAATGGGCGGAGGCTCTGGGAATTTTCTTTTTGGTCATTGGAAACGAGTTGAATTAGTTGAAACTGCAAACTTTTCCGCTTTTCCCCCCATCGTTTCGAAGGGAATCTTTTTCGATACAATGACCAATATTTGTGGAAGATTGATAATTAGCCGAATGGTAAAGAAGAAGAAGAAGCGAATCGGAAGCGTGTGTCATTCGTTTCGTCAAATGGCAATGATGAAATCGAAAAGAGAAAAGTATAAAAACGGATCTTCCGATTCATTTTCGCGTTCTTTCGTCTCTCGACACCTTCGGTCTTCTTTGTTTCGAGACGATTCTCGAGGTTACACACTTCTCTTCCCATTCATCTTCGATTTTCAGCCTTTCCGAAATGAGGCTCACTTTGCTGCTTCTGGCAGCCTTCGTGGCTTATGCCGTCGCTCAAGGTACGTATTCGCACTGTTTTTTTCAATCACTGAAAGTTCTGAATTTTACGGTTCCACTGAGACGTCACTTTGCATTCTTTTCAATAAGCAGAGTGCAGAAGATTCTGTGTAAAACCGTTTTGTAACTTCGGTACGCACTCGCACTTGTCAGGTTCTCCCGGTCGTCAAGGCGTGAGTTCAGGATCCGAGGGACTGTTCGGAGGATCGGAGGCCGGCACCGGAATCGGAGGCGACCAAGGCGGATGGGGCGGAAGCGGTGCGGCGGGAGGCGGAAGAGGAAGCGGAAAAGGAGGGAGAGGTGGAGGAGCCGGTGGAGCCGGTGGAGCCGGAGCCAGTGGAAGTGGAGCAGGTATGAGCATGGTTCGAATCATTTTGAGAGAATGTGCATTTGATATCAATGCATACTGAAGTAGTTACCACTTGAAACCTCGAAACTTCATCGCAAACGCGGGTTTGCAGGTGGCTGGGGAGGTCAGCAGGACGGCGGGAGTGGCAGTGGCGGATGGGGTGGACAGGAGAGTGGAGGACAGCAGCAAGGGGGATGGGGAGCATCTTCCGGAGGATCGCAGGGATCTCAAGGATCCCAAGGATCACAGGGAGGATGGGGCGGTCAGCAAGGTGAGGAAGGTTCTGATTATTATGTCAATTTTCGTATTTTCAGGCGGCTCTGGATCTCCGGGAAGCTCTTCCGGTGGCTGGGGATCGCAAGGAGGATCGCAAGGAGGCGGAAGAGGCGGCGGAGGACAGCAGGGCGGCTGGGGAGGCAGCGACGGAGGATCCCAGGGAGGCTGGGGAGGATCTCAAGGATCTCAAGGATCCCAAGGCGGCTGGGGAGGGAATCAAGGATCTCAAGGATCGCAGGGAGGCTGGGGAGGATCCCAAGGTGGACAGCAGAGCGGCGGAGGACAAGGTGAGAAGGGCACGAGAGAACTCGGGAGATATAGCACGGGAAGGTGAACTGTTTCACTGGAGTCACTTCAGTTTTAACACATTTCTTGAAACAGTAAGCATCGCAAATGTGTTGAAGTGAACTATTCTATTTTTGTGACTGTTACTTGTTTCTTGAAACAGTCGTAATTGTCAAACCAAACGCACTCCTCTTTGGAACAGAAGAGAACTTTCAGGCGGCTGGGGAGGATCGCAGGGAGGTCAGCAGCAAGGCGGAGGATCTCAGGGAGGATGGGGCGGATCTCGTGGACAAGGAAACGGAGGAGGACAGGGTCAGTTCCGTTAGCACCCAAGTGAATAGAGAGAACTTTGAGATCGAGAAATGATTAGTGTGAAACAGTTTGTAGAGTATTTTATAGATTTCACCGCTTCATCCAAGATCTTTTGGTTTCTCTTTTCGTTTCTTGATTGTTGTCACAAAAGTGTATACAATCTTTCATTTGCAGGCGGCTGGGGAGGACAAGGTGGAAACCAGGGAGGATGGGGAGGATCGTCGCAGGGAGGACCGCAGGGACCCGGCGGACAGTGGGGCCGATGGGGATCAGGTGAGAAAAGGCAATGTGACACCCAATAATCACTGTTTCACTTTTTGTGTTTGTTCGCAGTTCGAAGAAACTCTCCAATTACAATAGGTCCAACACATGCCGTTGAGACCAAAGTTGTCGCTTTCTTATGGCCCCACGAGAACTTTCTATCTTCTTTACCAAGCTCGGTAGAGGTTTTCCTGCTGAAAATGACAATTCGTCATTCGAGTAGCAGGGTGAATGCTAGGAGAGAGAGAAATCGAGAAAAAACAAGAAAGTGGTCAGAAAACAGTTTCTGGGAAACAGGAAATTTTTTGAATCCTCAAAGGAAAGTAAAAAAAACGGTTTCTTGAGAAGAACTGCGCACTCTTTGCACTTAACTTCATCTGAATTATTCCCATGCACAATCACTAATTCAGGGCGAGGCGGTAACAGTTGGAGAGGAGACGGTGAGTGGACTCACTCTTAACTCTTTGTTTCGAACTTTTCTTCTGTTTCACCCTTATGTTCATCTTCCCACTGGCAAGTCTCTCTTCTTGCAGGCGGCCGTTTCGGACCGGGCGCTCGATGGGGATGGGGACGCAATCCGTGGGGAGGATGGGGCGGCCGCGGATGGTAGACGCGACGTCTTCTGAACTCGATCCAGTATGTATTACTTCGGACAGTCCATTCAATAAACACATTCCGAGCCTTGATTCGTTTTTCCGCCATTTTGAAACCGAACATATTGAGTTTCAACCACTTAGTACTTACAGAGTTTTCTGTGAAGTTCTTCGAAAGTTTCATTCTTTTCCCATCGACTCTCTTTTCCATTTTTCTCCCTTTTCGCACCAAAACAGACCAATACGCACTGAAAATGGCTGAAATTTGTGTGGGCAATTGTGGAAAACGTTTCAAATGAGAGCCAATTTGGTGTGTTTCCCATATTCTCTCTTTTTATTTTCATATTTTCGCGACGAAACACTCGAGTAATTGATCGTCGTTTCGTTGACTAATCGCATTATTTTGCTCTCGGATTCGTGTGTGATGAGCGTGTTATTCCCACATTTTCTGTTTTTCTTTTCGAGTGTTTGTAGTTTCAGACATAGAAAAACGATGGGCTAGGACTAATGTGTTCTATTGAGAGGATGGTTTCCGGGCACAGAATAGGCTTAAGATGATTCGAAGCTCTGAATTTACGAATCGGCATAGCGGGTTTCTCGTTTCCGTTCAGACGGACTTTCATGCGAAACTGAAACAGAACAGTTTTTAAAGAAGTTTTGAGGAGAAGAAATCACGCTCTATTGATAACACGGTCCCACCTTGTCTTGAATGGTTTCACACCGGCAACACTCCCATTTGTCTGTTTTTCTCGAACCACTTTGAAGTGAACACTCCAAAAACGCCAACCGCCGTTCGCATCTTGGGTCTCGCCACGAAAAGCCTGTCACTCACACCTTCTCTAGATTTCGAGCGATTATCTTATTCATCTTATACATATTTTTTGGCTCACGGCTGTGTGGTCTCGCAGCGAACGCAGGAAGTACTGTAACAGTGATTTCAACTGTGTTTGTGTGTGTGTGTTTCACTGTCACACTTGAAATCACTGTCATAGTAACTATTTTTTCGCTGCGAGACCAAACAGCCGGTTGTCTGCGAGGTGACACGGTGTCGCGCGTCTATAATATACATAAGGCCACCCCTTCACGCCTTCCGGACCAAAATCAAGACCTGACATCTTCGAAGACGAGCGGTTACGGTTTCTTGGGAGCCTTATAAGAGGCTGAGTTTATGAACTTGTGCTACTAAATCTCCATTCACTGGAATACTCGGGAAAGTTCACAAATGCTCACCTGACAGAAGTTTTATCACATGATATTTTTTGCGCCTAAATGGGCCACGAGACCGCGAAACTTTCGTGGCGAGACCTAATAACACTATAATCAGAGGACGATTTCTCTTATTGTGAAGAACTCTCTTTTCATCTGGTATTTCTATTCGAATACTCGAAAGCACTCGTTATTCTCCGTGAGATTGCGGTTTTCCGAATTTTCGCGGTCTATATCGAATGAAATGCCCTGAAAAGCACAAAAGTTTCGAAAAATGTTTGGCTCGTTGACGAAGTTGAAAACTCGTTCCCGACCCAGTACCAACTCTTTGGAAGTTCGAGAAGTGAACGTGATAAACTCGACGAGACAGTGAATAATCACTTGTTTCTCTGACTCCTCTCCCCGAGTCGCCGCCGTTTTCATCGTGCTCCGCGTATCGCAAGTCCACAATCAGTGATTGAGGTGCCAACTGTCGTCTCTCTCTCTCTTTCTCTGCACTCTCTCTCTCTCTCGTCCGCGCACACTCTCTCGTCTCGCAGAGAGACGCAGAGAAGCAGAGGGAGTGACCTGTTGACCAGATCAGCTCGAATCGGTGTAACATCGAAACGGGGGGAACACCTGGCAGGAAAGGCAGAGAGAGAGAGAGTTCCGAACTCATTTCCGCCGACGACACGTCGAGATGCAGACGAGGCCGCCGCTATTCAAACAACAATCCATGCCCTTCTCGCACGGTAAGCCTTTTTTGCGCCTTCAAATTCGAACTCGGAATACTTTCACGGCGTTTTGTCGGAATTCACTGTTTCACAAACTTTTGGAATTCTGTGTTGGTCTTTTCGAAACATGGCCTAGAAGAACGATTCGGTTTTCTAGGCCATGAAAAACGGCGAATTCCTGCGAAATCTCTCTTTTTTGTGTGTGTCTCTCTTATTTGTAAACAAACTTGCTCTCCGCTCTCTCTCCTTTTTCGGCTCAAAAGAAGAAATAAACTATCCGTTTCTTTTTTTTTCTGTTTCTTCTTCTCCTTTTCCTCTTCCGCTTCCTTCCTTCTCTGAAACTGAGCAATCGCTCTTGTTTTCCTATTTTCCATTTCGCTTTCTGTATTTCAACTCTCTCTCTTTTCTCTCTCTTTGAATCGTTTTGACACAGCTATCAGATTACGGCACCTGTCTATTCGAGACACAAAACGAGACAAAAAGCAGCCCACGAGCCTCCACTTTACTCGGTTTTCTTTTTGTTTTCAACCACAAATTCTCACTCCAACCACTTGAAAATTCGAATCGAAATTGGTTCGAGATTTTTGAGAACTGTGAAAAGTCTCTCGAACGAACGACACTCCGCTGTCACATGGAGAACAGGGCGTGGACGAGTTGCAACTTGCAAGTGTGCCGCGCGGTTTTTCTGTACTTTTTGGCTCAAATTCCGGCGTTTTACTGTGTTTTCCCCGAAATTTTCGTCAAAAATCTGCAGTTTCCCGAAACAGTGTGCAAAAAGCTCACCTTTTCTCCGGTTTCGTCTTTCACGGTTTTGTCACACTCTCAGAACACTAGATTTTGATACTCAAATCGCGCGGTCACATCGGAGTGTCGTGAGGGAAACAAAACATCGCTACCAGAATTGCACGGAGTAAATTCCGGAACTAACACGGAACTCGCCACAATTTTTTTGTGGTGAATCCTATAAAAATGATGCACTTACCAAAGCACTAAAGCTTTTTGAGACCTTTCGAATGGTGCAACGAGAATGTGAGAATCTCAACTTTGAAGAAAGTTATGCAGGTTTTAGTATAATTTTTTCCGAGTTCCGTGTTCCGTGTTTTTCTCGGGTAAAATTTATTAAAACTGGCATAACTCTCTTCAAATTCAAGATTTCCACATTCTCGTCGCACCATTCGAAAGATCACAAAAAGTTTCATATTTTTGGTAACTGCACCATTTTTATAAGTTTTGGTCAAACGTCTGCAGTTTTGCGTAACAGTCTACAAATAGCGCACCCTTTCTCCGGTTTCGTCTTTCACGGTTCTGTCACACTCTCAGAACACTAGATTTTGATACTCAAATCGCGCGGTCACATCGGAGTGTCGTTGGGGAATCAAAACATCGCTACTTGTTTCCGGTTTCATCGTCAAAACGAACGCCGCCGGTCCAACTGTTCCTCACTTACTTGCTAGACCGTTTTTTCTGTTGCCGATCTCGACCTCTTCGTGTTAATTTACTCGGACCGCTTTCTTATTTCCATAGTCGATCTAGATACGAAAATAAGAAAATAAGGCTTGTGAACGCGAACTGTGAGTAGTGTGAACTTTCCCGCGTATTCCAGTTGAGGGAGATATAGTAGCACAAGTTAATAAACTCAGCCTCTTATGTATAAGGCTCCCAAGAAACCGTAATCGCTCGTCTTTGAAGACGTCAGATCTAGATTTTGGTCCGGAAGGCGTGAGGGGGTGGCCTAATATTATAGACGCGCGACATTGTGTCACCTCGCAGACAAGCGGCTGTTTGGTCTCGCAGCGAACGGAGGAGGTACTGTACACAGTTAAACACAGTTGAAATCACTGTTACAGTACCCCTTCAAGAAACGTTTCTAACACGAGAAAGGTAATCTGGTGAAACACTGATTTTCCTTCTCCGCTTCTGGTTGATTCATCGAAATGGATGAACAAGTCGGTCGAATTAGTTCTTTCCTACTCTCTTTCTTCTTCTTCTTCTTACTTTCTTCCTCATAATGAACGGATCAACTCCTTTCGCTTTCCGTCGCTCTCCAACGATCTAATTGGCGGCTTCGAAGAAGATGGAAATCGAAAAGAAGAAGAAGAAGGAGTAGGTGGGTGAGTTATATTCCAGTCGACACGTGTCAACTCGTCACTTCGCTTCGAGACCCATCTGTCAACGCCTACTTCTCCTTCTTTTGGCTTCTTCGCTCTCCGTCAATTAGTTATTTCGTCCCCCATCTGAAGAATATCTTGTTCAGAAAATTTCTAGTTTTATTATCAACGATCAAACTGAAACATTTACTGAATAAAAAATGCTTAAAAACATTCTGAAACAGGAAAAACCTCTTTCTCTCGTACCTCATCTTTTGTTTTTTTTTGGTTTTATGCTATCAAGAATCGAATTATCTCGTATTTCGAACTGAATTTAAAAAGTCATCTGAAACAGTAAATTTCGAATTTGAACTGAATTTCGAGTTCCAAAAACAATTTTCCCGTTTCTCAATGGACTTTTTTCGATTTTCCGAAAGAGAACGAGTCACATGTTCGTTTCCTTTTCTAATCTCGAATTGCGATCTTTGAGGCGGACGAAAGAGCAGAAATGAGCACACTTTTTCGAAAATGGAAACGAACAATTACATTTTCGCACTTTCGTTTTCACGAAATTTCGGAAACTCGAACCATTTCTGAATACGAACTGCCTTCAAATTTTCCTAAATTAAAAATATATAAAATAAAACTTTAATTTTCTTCACATTTTCCTACCTAACCAAAAAAAAAGTTTTGAAGAACAACTTTCTTCAAAAGTTTCCTGTTTTCGGAACATGGTGAAATTTTTTGAAATTAAAAAATAATTCGCTCATAGGTGTGATGTATATAGCGAAAAAAAATAAGAAAATGAATATGAAACCGCCGAAATGTGGATTACCTGAACCATCAATGTTCATGGAGCCCATTAGAAAAACTCGTCGGCCAATTTGGAAACGCTTTTCCCACGTGCTCATAATCCGAAACGCCATTTCTCTTTCTTCCCATTAACTTCTGTTTCTCGCATTCCCCTTTCTCTTTTTTCTGCAAATTCGTGCCCAAATTGACCGCCGGGCGACAAACTCTTTCTCTCTCTCTTTCTCTCTTTCTCTCTTTCTCTCTTTCTCTTTCTCTTTCTCTCTTTTTTCGCCCATTCGATTGCCCTCTTCGGACCCATTTTCCTTCCATTTTTTTGTGTGTTTCTCCATGTGCGCCTCTCAATTTGCAATGCACTTTTCGATTCAATCCCGTTTCAAATCCCCTTCACAAGTTTTTCAGAAAAAAAAAATCTGAAACTGTCACCTATTTCCCCAGTTTTCTTCCATTCCTATCACCCAAAAAGAAAGAGAACTTGTCAATTTATTATTTATAGAGAAAGAAAGAAAAAACGGGAAAAAAAGAGAAACCTTTTTTGCTCGAAAGTGACCAGAAAATGATCGCGGAAGCAATTGCCAAAAGAGTTTTCTCTC
This sequence comes from Caenorhabditis sulstoni, assembly GCA_963966605.1. Classification (NCBI taxonomy): domain Eukaryota; kingdom Metazoa; phylum Nematoda; class Chromadorea; order Rhabditida; family Rhabditidae; genus Caenorhabditis; species Caenorhabditis sulstoni. The sequence continues at coordinate 7,371,395 of OZ016478.1, forward strand.
GGAATGATGAACCTGTTTTTTCCGCGTCCCTCTTCCTTCCCATTCATTTTCCGATTCTCTCTTTTTGCGACTCACAATTGTTTCATTTCATTCTTCAAAAAGAAGCATGCATTTTCTTCCGATTTACCGTTTCTTGGCGACCATACGAGTTTCGACGATTTTCGCTCGTCCACTGTTTGGATGGTTTGTTCGGGCGCTTAGAAAAAGCTTTTTCTAAAAATTCTTTTGAAAACTTTTATTTGACAAAGCTATCTGTGGCAAATGATAATTCAGCATTCACCGAAAAATTTGAACTCTCTTCTTAGTTCACAGTTTTAAATGTGAGTTTCAGTTTCACTCAAGTTACATAGAGCACTTTTCGATTCGAAGTGAGAACACATTGTCATTTCTGAAGAGTCCCATTCTTATGGTGAACCAGTTTTCAGTCTCAGCTCTTTTGACTTTCAGAAGAGAAACAGTTTTTTTTTGTCGTATTCATCATCGGATTCATGATTCCCAAGCCGATTTCGACTTCTGACCATCAAAAGTTTTCGCTTCTCCCACAGAAACGCCTAAAATTCAAGCGTTCCACGTCAGAAATACGAGGAGTTTTGGAAACTTTTCTGTTTCTCCGAATAGACTTTCGATTCAATTCGCTTTGAAAAACCATCAATTCCATAGTGTCTCGTCTTCCGGAAACGTCTCAGAATGTCAGAAAACGGATGAGCTCTCAGTGAGCCGAAAAGCGAATCCGAGAGAGCATACTTTTCCTTCATGAGGTGTCCATCTTTCGAACTCACTTCTTTTTTTTTTGTTCCGCCCACTTCCTCGCCTCCTCTCATTCTCTTTCTTCTCAAACAAATCGCCATTTCCTGCTCCCACTCTTTCTGTTTCTCCTAATTTCTCGTGTCGATCGCTCCCCTCATTCTTCCACTCTATTTATTGCCATTATTCGAGTCTTTGCGCCTGGCTCACAAGGAGAAGAATGTGGGGGCGGCAGGGAGCACATGGTTCACTTGACAATCACAAATCTCCCTCTCTTTCTCTTTCTCTCTCTCTCTCTCTCTCTCTCTCTCTCTCTCTCTCTCTCTCTCTCTCTCTCTCTTTCTCTTTCTCTTTCTCTTTCTCTCTCTCTCTCTCTCTCTTTCTCTTTCTCTTTCTCTCTCTCTCTCTCTCTCTCTCTCTCTCTCTCTCTCTCTCTCTCTCTCTCTCAACATTTCCTGGGTTACTGTAGATTTCAATCGTTTTCCTGATCACTGATAACCTAATTTTCATTCGTTTTCCAAAACTCGATTCCATCCGATTTTGCCACGTGGCGCTTTTGTGACAATAAGAACAGCATTGGAACAATGAAAAAATGTAATATTTATAAGATCTGAGTGGAACGGTACACAGAAACTGGATCGGGATCAAACATTAAAAGTTTCATGAAACCTGTTAAGCAGAGTTTATAACAGAAAGTTTTCGAAAAAAAGAAGAAGTGCTCTAAAAGTGAACCATTCAATTTTTGTGCCGTTTCAAGTTGCATTGATTCCAATTGAAAACTGAAATCGACTCACCAACGCGATTCATTGGACTGGGTGCGAGAATTCGAAAATGAATAGGGGAGAAACGTTTGTCACTTTTTTCTTCAAAGTGCTTCTCTCTCTCTCTCTCTCTCTCTCTCTCTCTCTCTCTCTCTCTCTCTCTCTCTCTCTCTCTCTTTCTCTCTCTCTTTCCCTTTCTCTCTTTGTGTTCTCACATTGCCATTCATCATGCCCCTCCCCTCATTCGCCATGTGACGTCATCGTCTCCTCATCATCCCTCTGCTCTCCGTGATTTTCGCGACGAACAGGCAGGAAGTGGCTCCGTTACAAATTGACTTGTTTTTCCAGACATTCTCGATCAGTTCATCCGCGCCCATTTTTCTTCCCTCTCTTTTTCTTGTTTTTTTTCGCCTCCTTCTTCTCCCAGTCCGACTCATTTTCTCGTCCCACAACAAAATGTTTCAACTGTTTCAAGTTTCGAGTTTTCGACAAAAATAGTTATGTGAATTTGTCGCTTTTCAACTGAGCACTCAATTTTTTCGCTGTTTCAAACCTTTTTTGAAATTCTTTGTTTTTCTAAAACCGCGGTTTCAGAAGATTTTACGGAAAAAATTATTTTCTGAAAATTTCTGAAAATTCACATTTCCCGGTTTCCAGAAAATGTGAAAGATCAACAAAAAATAATACATTTTCAATTTTCAGCTGTCGAGAATTTTTTGAAAATTAAAAAAGAAAAAATTGGAATTATTCCAATACTATGCTTCTTTTTTTTTTGCCGTTCCAAACTTTCTCAAATATTTATTTTTTTTTAAATTTAAATTTTCATTGAAACCGAAAAATTGAGAAAAACAGTGATTTTGAATTACTTTCAATTTTTCAAAAATCATTTCATTTTTTATCAGAATATTTTCAAAAAACCGAAATGACGTCTCGTTGCTCTAATTTTTTCAAAAAAAAAAGTGTTCGTTGAGCATTGATGTGCTCTTTTTTCTCCCCCGTTTAATCTGAAATCCGAAACTTTTTCTTCGCCAAATTCGAAATTCTCTTTGTTTTCCGGCGAATTTCCATAAAATTTGTAATCCGAATCCCCTTTTTTTCTCCCGTTTCGAATTCTAATTTCTTCGCCGAAAAAAGAGAGAAAACGTAAAAAAAAAGTTCCAATTTTTCCGCGGCTCGTTTTCTTTTTTCCTCCCTCTCCACTACAAATCCTCGCCGAAACCAAAACGATCCAATCAAATTTTATGGGCGCGATTCTTCTTTTTTTCTGTTTCTCGAGAAACAGAGTCTTTTTTTTACGAAATGAGCATGTTTCTTGTTTTTTTCGAGGCGTTCCGCCGAGTTGTAAGTGCGCTCCACTGAACTTTTTCCCTCTCACTCCGTATCACCGAAAGCATTGGCCGAGTCGCTACGCAGCGATTTTCGCGGCTATTCAAATAATTCCCAAGAAAAATGCTGGACCAAATTTTTTTTCGGTTTCCAATAGTATTCGAATACAAGTCTTCCTATCTTGACTAGTGGGTTATTTTGGTTTTCAACCGACTTTTTTTCTATTTTTTTTGAACTGGAAAAAGGTAATTTCTTGTGAAAAAATTCGCATATTATTGAATAATCGTTGAAAAAAAAACAGGAATATTATAGTGAACTGAAATAGTTTTTTTTTTCGCTTCCAGAAAAACTCTATTCTATTCAAGAGTCCTCTCAGACAAAGGTCTCGCCACGCTACCATAAACTTTTTTCCGAATAATCATCTGCGCCTTTAAACAATTTGTTCAAATCCGCGCTTTCTCAAATCAATTTTCTCGTAGAATGATAAAAAAGAAAGTGAGGTTAAAGGCGCATGCGATTATTTGGGAAAAAGTTTATGGTAGCGTGGCGAGACCTTTGTCTGTGAGGACTCTCGATGATTTTCAACTCTTTAATTATTGTTTTTTGCTCAAAAATCATGCATTTTGTGGTTTTTCGTCTGTTATTATCAAGTTTCTGAGAATTCGAATGGAAAATTACAGTTTTTAGACCCGAAAACCCACGAGAAAAAAGAGATCTGCAAGTAGTGTTAATCAAAATATTTTCAAGACGTGGCTTCCAGTGATCCATTGTCACTGAAACGGGGAACTTTTCTCATTCTCTGGTCCACAAATATCATTTATTTTTCACTCGAAACAGTTTTCTTTGATGCTTTCCGTGTTCTTTTTCATCGTTTCCAGCATACTTTAAAAATTCCGGGCCGGCCCGGAAAAAAAGCCCGGCCCGGGCCGGGCTTTTTTTTTTTTGCTCGGGCCGGGCCGGGCTTTTTTTCGTACCCTCGGCCCGGGCCCGGCCCGGAAGGCCCGGGTTTGAAAATTTTTTCGAAAATTGAAATTTTCGAAAATTTTTCTCAATCTTTTTTTTCATAATTCAATTTTTTTTCCTTTTTCAACTTCAAATCTCAACATAACGATGTTCCACATGAATTATTACGTTTTGACCGAATTTATCTCGACACGCTGCAAGTCTCGGTCAAATTGCGAAGTTTCATTTTTTAAGCCGGGCCGAATCGGGCCGGGCCGGGCCGGGCCAAAAAATTTCAGAAAAAGCCCGGCCCGGCCTTTTTAAAGTATGGTTTCCAGTCTCTTTCCCAACTCCAATTTCTGAGTTCTCACTGGAAAAAAAAACGGCTTCTCCCCATTGTTTTTCCGTTTCGAATCGCATCCAAAATCAGCGATTTCCCCCCCGCATCCCTTGTTTATTTCTTGCGAACTTCTCCGATTGTTTTGGGAGGAAGAGTGTTTCCTGTTGGTTCGCGCGAGAAAAACACCGAGCTGACCGCCCAAACAATCCACGATTTCTCGTCCAAAGTTCGCTCCCCCCCCTTCCCTTTCTTTTTCTCGCTTTCCGCGGATATTTTTTGGAGCGGCAGCCGTCGAATCTAATTTTCATTTCACTCCAGAAACAAACTTTTTTCGCTCTCTTTTCGAGATTTTCTTTGTTTGGGAAGAAGAAAACCAACAGGATTGTCTGAAAAATGGGTTCCAGAACTCTTTTGATTTCTGTTTTCGAACTGATTGGTTCGGAGTTTCCACGTGGCTGCTAGCAGAGTTTCACGGAAAAGGAATTTTCATTTTAGGGTTTCGGAAAACGGGTAACGGAATCCTTTTTATTTTTTAGGGTTTCGGAAAAAGGGTAATGGAAATTTCAAAACTTTTTCGGGTAACGGAAAAAGGGTAATGGAAATTCTGAATTTTTTCGGGTAATGGAAAACGGGTAATGGAACGCCAAAAAACGCGGAAAAAGGGTATTGGAATAAGGGTAATGGAAACACATTTTCAAAGAAGTTTTAAAAAAATTTTGCTCGTGTCGATTTACGGGCTAAACCGTGCGCATCCGCTATGCTGGAGAATCGTAGTGTTTAACTTTTTTCACTTTTTACTAATTCTTCTTGTATCTCAATTCTGCTTTTTTCCGTGGAAATGAACCCTTTTTTTAGGGTTTCGGAAATCGGGTAATGGAATTTTTTCTAAGTTTTCGGGTAACGGAAATCGGGTAATGGAAATTCTGAAATTTTTCGGGTAACGGAAAACGGGTAATGGAACGCCAAAAAACGCGGAAAACGGGTAGTGGAAAAAGGGTAATGGAATTCCGTGAAACTCTGCTGTCTAGTGTAGATTTACGGGTACCACCGCCTTGAAATAACACTTTTTTTCGTATTTTCCATGCGAGACCAGATCCACGTGGCAATGTCCGTGAGATCACCGGATCAGCCTGAAAAAAAGGGAAAGTCTGGTTGTCAACCAATTCTTTTCAGTTTCTTGTTGACTTTTAATTCTTAGGAAAGGAATTTCTTTGGATGTTCAGTCTTTGAAAAGTCTGATTTGTCGAATGCGCGCGAAATTTGAAAACAGCTTCTATCCACAATATCACCTGTTGGAAAGTTCTAGAATCAGTATTCGAATTGAGCATCGGAGCAAGAAGTGAGCTCTTTTTTCGTGTCTGTTTGGAAAAGTGTCTACATAGAGGAAGGAACTTTTCGTGTTTTCAACTCTTCTCCAAAAGTTCTCTCTCCCTCTCTTTACAATGAAACCGGCTCTCCCCCCCCCCCTCTCTCTCTCTCTCTCTCTCTCTCTCTCTCTCTCTCTCTCTCTCTCTCTCTCTTTCTATTTCTCTCTCTCTCTCTCAGAAACACAAACAGTTCTCTTTCTCTCTCTGCGTCTCTCCATTTCCCACTCTCTCTCTCTCTCTTTTTAAACAACGAAAAACGAAAAGCCGCCCTCCTTCTTCTGCTGGCCTCTTGAAAAGTGAAGAAAAACAAATCGAGGAAGAAGGTCACAGGCGGTTTTTTTTCGTTTCTCCCCCTCATGAAATGTTTCGTCTGTTTCATGAAAGTTTCGAGTTTTCGCCGAATCTCATAGTTTACGATAATAGCCAGTTTTCGTAGATTCTTTCGAGAAAAAAAAAAACTTGAAACTGTTTTTCAATTCGTGAAAAAATGATCGAAAAAAATTTCCATTTTTTGTGAAATTTTCGGTTTCAAAACAAGTTTATCACATGGCGCCTTTTCTTTTTCAATGTTTCGAAAGTAAGGCTAATCAAAATTGTAAGAAAAATATGAAAAGGATTTCAGTTCAAAAAAGGTTTCAAGAAAAACGAATTGGGTGAGAGTTACCAGCAACAATGGTTTTCAAAAAAAAAAGAGCGCTTTCCGAAGAAATCATTTTTTATCACCCTCTATACATGGCACTAAAAACGGAGAAAAACGCTCCATCGGCGGCACATAAAGGTGTGAAAAGGTCAGAGAGAAAGAGAAAGAGAGAGAGAGAAAGAAAGAGAGAGAGAGAGAAGTGTAAGCACGCGCACCCCTGACTCAACACTTTGTCCTTCCAAAGTGTTGAGACCCTCTACCGAACACTTTTTCCCCCCGTTTTCGGATCGTCGTTTCCAATTCATTTCACGCTAATAACACCTGCATTTGTCCTTGTTTGACCTCCTCCTCTTCTCTTTTTCCAAAAAACGGCGCCCTGTGTGTCTTTTTCCTTCTCTTCGATTCGAGAGAAACTCTCTGTTTCTCGTCTGCGTCTCTTCTTTGCCTACACTCTCTCCGTCCATTCTGTACTATATCACACACACACACACGTGAATTATGGGTCTCGACGCGAACAGTGTGTCATCGTCATCATCATCTCCGCACCTCCACTAATCCGCCCCCTTTTTGTAACAAGTTATACTAGTCGGAACGTACACTAGCCGCCTCGTCTCGTATCAAAAACACTCTGATAGTAGTACGTGTTGGCTGAGAGAAAAAGAGAGAGAGAGAAAAGTGGACTGTATAGATTTCCCCTTCTTTCTCACTCTAGAAGTGGTTCACTCATTCTTTATATGTGCTCTCAATATAAAAATTCAAACATTTACCTTGAACTCTCCAAGAAAGGCCCTCCTGAAGTTGTTCAACTTTGACCGGGCATATCTCGGAAACTGAAACAGTTACAAAAAACTTGTCAACTGCAAAAACATGGGAAATTGTACGCTGATCAAGTTTGTAGTTGACAACTTTCTCATAACTCTTCTAGTTTCAAAGATATTTTGGTTGGAAGTTCATTACCTCTAGGAAGATCCCTTCTATTATAGGTGTCAACTGTTTTATTGTTAGCGTAATTGAAAAGTCATTGACATTTGACTTTTAAATAAAGTCTTAAAACAAAAAAAAACAACTTTTTGAAGTTAAAACAAAAAGCTTAAAGTATAATCAATTTCGCAAAGTTAATTGTATCCCCAAAAAAATTGTGACTAGAAACTTCAAATTCATTTTCGTCCTCGATTCCCGTTACAAGTAGTAGTAAAAGCACAGGAAGAAATAAGGTTTCTATTTCCAAAAACGTTTCGGAACATCTTTTCTTGTTGAGGAAACTTTAAAAAGCAAATCAAAAATAAATATAAAACCAAATCGTCAAAATCCAAAGAAGGCAGCGTTATCCCCGTTCAAAACATATAGTTGATTTAGGTAAAGTAAGTGAAACGGGGAAAAATTTTAAAAAACTAATGTTGGAAGACATTTAGGTAATGTTATCACTACCCGTGAATTAAAATTTCAGTTTCAAAACGGGCACAGCAGAATGCACTGAAACAGAAAACTCGATTATACTTCGTAGTTTGAATCCGCGCGCCCGTCTTTCTCTGCGTCTCTCTCTCTCTCTCTCTCTCTCAGCTGATAAGCAGCGAGTCGTGTGAAGAGACCGTTTTCCTCTTCCTCTTCCACTACTCTTTTGGTTTATTTATGACGATGATAATGGAGGAGGCTAATGACGTCCGTTCTCTTCGTCTTCTCCTTCTCCCGTCTTCCTAATTGATAGCCTTGAAGGTGTGGTTGGTCTCGGAATGGGAATGGGAAGCAAAGAAGAAGAAGAAGTATGTCATGCCCTTCTCAAGGATATCCTTCTCCTCCTTCTTTCCCCCACTGAGACTTTTCTCTCTCTCTCTCTCTCTTTCTTATCAGTTCGGCACAAAAATGAGATTCCCCCCCCCCCCCCGTTTTCGCTTCCAAATATTTATCTTTTTTCCGCTTTCTCTCTCTCTCTCTCGAACATTTTTCGACGGGCGTGTCTCTCCACTCTTTTCCGTGTTTTATTTGATCTGATTTCGAATTGACAACGACGAAAAAATTGCAAAAACGTCGCGCAGGATTTTTGATTTGTTAGAAAGATTTCATTGATACCCTCCTCAGTTTGACGATTCGAGTCTTCATTTCTACCTGAAACAGACTTTGTGGTTTTTTTTGGAAAATTAGAAAATCGATATTTTCTCGATAACTTTTTCACATTTTCAAATATTTTTTCTCAAAATTCAAACCTTAAAAAAAAATTTTTTTTCGATTTCTAACTTTATCAGTGGATCCATCTTCATTTTCATTTTCCAAAACTCCGAAAAAAAAACGATAATTTTTCCCCGTCGAATTCTGAAAAACCAACCGGAAATCGAATATTTTGACTCCCACACATATTTTATTTTTCGCCTTCCACCGCTGAGTCACTGTGCCATTTTTTGTGTGTAATCTTATCAGTTCGAGCTCCTTTCATTCCGTTTTCAGTCAGAAAACATTTTTCCCCCCGTTTCACACGGATTTCTTACTTTTTTGGGTGGGATTCCTCGATATTACGGTCAATAAATGGAATCTTTTCACTGTTTCACAAACGTTTCAAACGTTTCAAAGGTCGGCGCTTGGATTATGATGAACGTGTTTTACACTGTAAAAATTTACAGTCGACTGATCTCGAAGTATGCACATCGCGCTCCACTAGACCAGGCGGGAAATTTGAAATTCAAACTTGAGTGTGTGTTTCTAGGCCGTGGCCGAGGTTTTTCGCGTGTGGTCTAGCAGAGCGCACTTTGAATTTCAATGAAAAACGAAATCTGTTGACTGTTTCAATGACTGCTTTTTCCGATGAATTTCCGTTAATCCGACAGTTTTTCAGCATCGATGAATCGTCGTCATTCTCTGAGTTTCCGTCCCCCGAAAACATTCGTTTTGCAGGAAGAGTCGGTCTTCACTGGGACGTGCCGTTCGATTCGTTCGCCCGAATGTCGTCGCTCGTGCAGCTGCCGTCGCAGCCGTCGTCGGCGTTTCCGATGGGTCTCGACGCGGTTCGCAACTTTCAGCACGCTCCGCCCGCCGTCGACACCGAGGGAGGCGTTCTCGAGACGACCACCGAGGTGAGAGCCAACTAGATTAACTCACAGTGTGATCTGAGGAAGTGAAAAAGTGACAGTAATCGATAATGAACCATAATTGGAAGGGATGAAACGACAGTAATATAATAATGCGCTTGAAACCGAAATTATTTTTGTAAAGGTGGAGCCGGTCTCGCCGAAAATTTTATTTTCGAAATTTTATCGATTCAATGAAACTGGCACCTGTGATTGTGATCTGAGAAAGCGCGCGAAACGAAAACAGGCTCCGCCCCTCAAATCACTCTAACCGTCTCGCTCTCTCTTTGTTCTTCACACTCTCTCGTAGCAAGACGGACCATTTTTTTTTTGTTTCGCGCACATTCTCAGATCACATTTTACAGGTGCCAGTTTCATTAAACTGATAATATTATAAGATCCCGCGAAGCTCAAACACGCCTCTTTTTGGGTCTCGAATGGAAAAGACGGACGCCTCCCTTCAAAATGTTCGTATGGAAATTAAATTTTCGCTGTTAAAAAAAAATCAAAAGGGAGGCACCACGAATCATTTTTCACCTGTATTTTCCGTTCGAGACCCAAAAAGGGGCGGAGTCCGAGCCTCGCGATATCTGAAGAGGTTATGAACAAGTGACCGACTCCGATGCACACTTTATCATAACCACTTGAAACTGGGAACACCTTGAACGAACTTTTTTAGATGGTGTTAGCACTTTGAACATTGTGACCAGAAAAAGAAGCCGGTTCATTGCTCTCCGAGAGTAATTGTTATTTTTTCAATCGAGCATGAAACATGGATTCATTTAATTTCCGGTGGAAATCCGGCTCCAGTTTCGAAAATAGATTGGAATTTTTCCATGAAACTGCCGCTTTTTTTCAGTTTTTTTCTCGCTGAAAATTTCCCTTTTCAGCCAATATTTTTAACGGTTTCAGAGAAATCACAAAATTAACCTAGTCGGGCTGAAACTGATTCTCGGATAATGTCAAAACCTCCTAACATCAAATCTATTCCATGTTTTAAAATGTGATTTCACATCGCGCTCCACTGCACTCTCAGAAAGAGAAAGTGCATGGAAACGAGAGACGCAGAGCACGATCACTCCAAAATGTAGCATTTCGAAATGCGAAAGGTCGAAATGAAGAAATCTATCTGAAACGGAACAACTTTTCGATGTATGACGAGAGAACGTCGTCTCGAATAAGCGGGCCGCAATGAAAAAGAGAACACTTTTGTGGATTGCAGGAAGAAGTGATCGATCCGGAGGACGGGTGCACAGTGCGCGTCTTCACCTACCACATCAAGTTTCCGAACGATTCGGAGAAAGAAGAGCTGATCAAGACGATCCGGCAGAAGATCAAGTTCGAGTGCGCCGAGACGCGACGGTGTCTGCAGATCAGAAAGAACGGCAACGAGTCGGAGACGAAAGCGATGGTGGGTTTCGGAATTCCGTGCAGCTCTGCAAGTGGGTTAACTTGAAACTGGAATATCTCGGAAACTAGAAGAGCTATGAGAAAGCTGTCAACTACAAACATGATCGCCGTAAAATTTCCCGCGTTTTTGTAGTTGCCCACTTTTTCATAACTCTCCTAGTTTCCGAGATACACAGTGTCAATGTGAAACGCTTGCAGGAGGCCGGTAGAATTCCCGAAACGGAAACAAGCGATTCTTAGAACAAGGGGTTGAAACTGAAAAAACTTTTTATCGGTAAAATTCATGATTCTCGGCGGTTCCTGACAATTGAAAACATTTCGAAAATCTCGAAACATCGAAAGAAAAAACCGAAACGACGAGGGACTGTTTGAGCAGGGAAGTGAGCTCTCTGCGTATTTCGCAACTGAGCAAACATTGCTCAAAGTTGAACAGAAAAGAGTTTCGAGAGAAGCTGTGTTCACTTCTCGGCACAAATAAACGAGCACTTTTCACAACTTTTCCCAACAATTTCTCGATTCTCGGCTCACTCATTTCGTTTTCGAAGCATTTTTTGCGAAAATTATCGTGGTGAGAACTTTATTTTTCGATTTTTCATCAATTTCTGAGAAAAAGTTTTTGATAAAAGTGAATTTTTTCACCGTTTTTGATACGTCTGAAGTTTTGGTCAATGTCTGAATAATGTATAAATTTAAATTTTTCAAAAAAAAAAAACTTGTCTGAAACAGTGATTTGCTATACTCAAACACAACTTTTTTTTTGGAAACTTCTCGCAATTTTTCGGAAAATTTAAAATTTACAAAAAAAAATTTGTCTGAAACTTGTCACAATTTTCAGATTTTTTTAAAAATTCATTTCAACGATGTCCAGGTACTCTGGCGAAAAAGTCATCAGAAAAAAAATGAAAATTTTGAAACATCAAATTTTACGAGAAAAGAAACTTGTGTGAAACAGCGATCCCCGCCTTTTTTCCGGCATTCCCATCCGCTTTTTTCACACATTTCTCTCTCGTTTTTATTCATTTTTCACTCACATTCCCGTTTCGAATGCACCGAAAAAACGAGGAGAGAGGGGGGCGGGACGGTGTGTTTGTCGAGTCATAAAAACGAGAGAGAGAGAGAGAGAAACGTCGCTTTTTCTCTTGAAACCGAGAGAAAATGAATGGGAAATTCGGTGCGAATTCGAGAAATTCGGCCGAGTTTCGGAAATTTGTGACGTGGCGAATTGAGAAACCGAAACGGAGTGAGGAAGTGAGTTGTGAAGAGAACTGTTTGAATTCAGAAAAGAAAAAAGGGGGGATTCGAATGAATCTATTCTTTTCAGTTGATGGAGGCGAGCGCTCGAATGAGCGGCGACATTCGCGGGATGAAGCCAATCGAGTACTCGAACAACTCGAAACAAATATGTCTCGACCAGTCGCTTCAACTCGATCCCAACGACGATCAGGTGAGTCGTTTTGCGCTTTACGACGCTCCTCCGATCCTCGTTTTCTCTTCCGAAAGAGCACCGTTTCTCTCTCTCTGCAGGACCAGCAAATCTCGCGGGTGCTCAATCAAGTGCCCAACACGTTTGTCAGTCTTCTCAGCAAGGAGAAGGAGATGTTTGGTGAGTGGAAGAAGAGTTTTTCGGAGAAAGAAGGCAGATTTCAGTGAAACTGTATCCGGAGCTGTTCGAGAAGATGCGCACGGAATCGTCGCTGATCCCCTCGACGACTACTGAAGTCATTGTGAACGCCGACGGATCGACGACGACGCGGACCAAGAGCAGCAAGTCCTACAGGTACTGTCAGAGTTGCGAAAAGTAGCCAGGAGAGAAGAGAGCGTGGGGAATCGAGAGAGTCACGACGTCTGTCGTCTCTTCATTTCCCACACTCTTTTCTCCGTTGCTCAGCTCCTTCGGGCGCGTCGCGTGCGATCTGATTGCGGACTCCTTTCGAATGTTCACTTTTGACCTTTGCACACCCTCGTTATTTTCACGGTTTCAAAAAACTCTAATTTTTACATGGTCAATCGATTCATTGCTGTACTGAGTGAATAATGTAGAAAAAGACTGGGCAGGTCCGCAAGAGCCAGCCAGAACAGAGAGAAAAGAGAAGAGAAGCGAGGGACGAGAGAAATGGCATATGAAAGATAAAGAGATACGGTTAACAGGGAGCAGGAGAGAAGCCAGGTTTGGGGGACGGATAGTCAGCAGAATCCAGGTCTTTTTGGCGAACAGTTTTCCAAAACTTAGAGTGAGGTCAGTTCTGTTTCAGGAAGTTCATCTAGTGATTAAGTGATTCTTGTCACATAAACATGGGGTCTCAATCCGTACGGGGGTAGAAAAAGGAATCGGAATTCTCAATTCTCTCTCTCTCTCTCACTCTCTCTCTTTTTTTCCGTCCGATAATCCAGATTCATGCAAAACAGTGTCCTTCGATTCGTCGCCCCGTTTTCTCGCCTTTTCCACTCGCCTGTTTCCCCCTCCGACAACCTTGTTTTTGTTGTTTTTGTTGACTTCTGTTCCGCACAAGTGTCAAGAAGCGGTCACTTCCACGAAATGACCACTGTTTTTCAGCTCGCACTTCTCGCGCCAAGAGCGATTCGTGAATGGAGTGAAGCAGATGTCGACGAGCAAATTCCGCGCGTTCGTCGAGTATCGCGTCAGTTTGTCACCTCTCGGAAGCAGTCTGTCTGCAACTCTTGCTGCGTGTTTCAGGGTCCGGCGGGCGGTTTCCAGGTGAAACTGTCGGATGGCGACGAGTTCGAGCTGTCGGAGGACGAGCCGGAGGACGACGAGAAGAGCCAGTCGTGTCTGTCGGAGATCGACTCCGACTCGGACATCGCCGCGCCGTCGACGAAGAGCGAGCTGAGCAAACGCTATCAGAAGGCGTGGTACGCCGCCAAAGAGCTCGTCGACAGCGAGCAGCGGTACGTCGACAAGCTCAAGTTGCTCGGCGATGTGAGTTTCCACATGTTGTTATATTGAAGACGCGGTGCGACACACTGTGTGTCAAACTGGTCTCATACAATACAAATTATGCGCCTTTCAACCATTTTCGAGTGACGGCATCCTTCAATTCACGGCTTTCTCTGGTATTGAACAGTTTTTTGGCATCTCCCGCATTTTCTAGTCATTTCTAGCCGAAAAAACTATATTATAACTAGAAGTACGCTGCGGAGCAACGTAACCGCGCGTTGTTTAGTGGAATCAAACACGAGACAATTCCGCTAAACAAGGCGCATTTCCGATGCTCCGCCGCAGCGTTATTTCGAGGAAATTGTTCGAAACATGACTGAGAAGGGGCTTTTCTTTCAGACATTCCGGAATCGACTGATCAAAGAAGAAGTGATCACGAACGACAAGATCACACGTCTTCTGGCCAACGTCTCCTCGCTTTATCAGTTCCACAACACGCATTTCCTTCCGCAACTGCTCGAATCGATTCGCGATTGGCACACGACGAAAAGGTGTTTCCGTTTCACTTTCAGTCATCGAATCAGGCATTCAGAATCGCGAACGTCGTCCGAAAACAGGCGCCATTCTTGAAAATGTACTCCGAGTACACGAACAACTACGATCGCGCGTCAAAGTTGTTCGAGGAGCTGAAGAAGAAGAAGAAGTTCGCCGACGTGGTGAAGGAGATCGAGAGCGGGCCCGAGTGCGAGGGACTGCCCCTCGCGCACCATCTGATATGTCCTGTGCAGCGGGTGATGCGGTACCAGCTGCTGCTGCACGAGTACAAGAAGCATCTGCAGCCCAGCGATCAGGACTTTCAGGACTCGACCGAGGCTCTCGAGCTCGTGCTCCAGGCCGCCGCGCATGCCAACGAGATGATGAAGAAGCTGGTGAGAAACGGGGGGTTTCTAGGCCACCACCGAGGTTTTGAACTTTTCAAACTTACCGTAACCTTATAAAAGAAGGGTGTGGGAAATTTAAAGTTGATCATGTTTGTAGTTGACAACTTTTTGACAACTCTGCTAGTTTCCGAGATATTGGTATAGTCTACTAGAGCGCGTTTCCATCGCCCAACTATTTCAGGATCGGTTCGGAAAGGTGATCGAAGTGCAGGAGCAGCTCGGCAACTCGATCTCGCTCGTCTCGCCGGGCAGAGAGCTTCTCAAGTCGGGCGCGATTCAGAAGATCTCGTCGACGACCGAGAAGACCGAGGAGCGCTTCGTCTTCCTCTTCAACGATCTCGTCATTCTGGCCAGCGAGCGAAAAATGATCGGCGTGTCGAGGTACAAGCTGCGCGCCGTGTTCAGCGCCTCGCACATGCAAGTGTGCGAGGGCGACAATCTGGAGCGAGAGCACTCGTTTTACGTGCGCGGCTCCGACGGCACCGGTCCGAAGCGGTGCGTCGAGTTGTTCGCGGCGACGCAGAAGGAGAAGAACGACTGGGTCGACGCGATATTCGCGATCATCGACGAGGCGAAGGCGCACAGTGCCACGTTCTCCTCCAGCTCCGTGAGTCTCTCGCTCTCTTTTCCGAACTCGACGAATCGATTTCAGAGGAGCTCGATCAGCGAGAACAACAACAATTCGATCGAATCGAAGCATTGCGCCGACTGCGACATCGAATTCGGGTCAGTCGCTTCTCCTTTTGACAATGAATTCCGAGTTTTCCGGACCAAAAAAAGTCATACACGGGTCTTACCACGATTTCACGTTCTTGCGAAATCTGGTTACTGTAACATGAACTGTTTCGTTTTGAAATTCGAAATTCGAATCTGAATGCACTTGTTCATCGAAAAAGAGGTGAAAAAGTTTGAGAAAAACCGCGCCGCACACTTGCAAAATAGGCTCCGCCCCTTTTCGGTTTTTGAACTCGAAACGATGGTTTCTATGAAAACTTTTCGGAAAAATTAGAATTCAGGAAAATGCGATAATTTCAAAACTGTTTCAAGACTTCTATTTACATGAGAACGAGAGTTTCGACATCGTTCGCAAACATACTTTCCGTTTTTCATTCAGATTTCTGTCTCGCGGCGCGAAATGCGTGAAATGTCGTCATCGGCTGTGCAAAAAGTGTTTCGGACGGCATCGGAACGACTCAAAGAAGAGCCGAATATGCGACACGTGCACGAAGAACATGGACCTCGACGGCATCCCGCGGAGCTTCTCGACACAGAGCAACACGCGTCGGAAGCTGCTGGAGCTGCCGGCTCGCGGAGCCGGAGTGCTCCATTCGAGCCATATCAAGGTGGAAATGGCTCAGGCCATATCAGAAACAATCGCGATTCGTTTCAGTTCCGCGGCTCGCTGGGCAGACAATTCGAGCGGTTCATGGTGGTCCGCGACGACTTTTGCATGTACTCGTACCTCTCCGAAGATGTCAGTCTCACGAACAGTGCTCCGTTATGCTCCAATGAGTTCTCTTTCAGGACACGTGTGCTCTGGCAATGCTGCCTCTGCCAGGCTGCGAAGTCCGCGTTTGCGGCGAGAAACTGACGTTCTCGGTGCGCGTCGGAGCTCGGAGAATGTACACGATGAAGGCGGACGACGAGGAGACGCAGATGAAGTGGATGGCGATTCTGGATCTGGCGGCGAACGCGCACCTCAAGAACCAGAGGAACTCGGGCAGCGAACAGTCCGAGGGCTAGCCATTCGCGCTCCATTGACAATCTCTCGGCATCGCGAACTCTTTGACAGAAGGCCTCCTCTTTAGAGCATGCACTTCAAATCTAGATATCTTTGGAACTAGAAGAGTTACGAGAAAGTCGTCAACTGCAAACATGATCAGCGTAAAATTCTTCATCTTTTTGTAGTTGACAACTTTTTCATAACTCTCCTAGTTTCTAAGATACACCCCGACAAAGTTCAGAAAGACACTTCTATCGCCGAGTTCGCGGTGTTCTCTCATTCTTTTTTTGTAAATGTAGTCGAGAGCAACCTGCGCTCCAGCGAGAAAATGACATATCTCTCTTTCTCTCTCTCTCTCTTCACTACAAAAAGCTATTATTCGTTTGTCTCTAAAAGACACGTTTCTAGTCGAGAATCGAGAACTTCTTTCCCCGAATAACGAGACCAAATCGCGAACTTTTTCGTCGAATTTCCAACGAGTCGCCCACTTCCTCACCTCTCTTTTTTTTTTGTGTAGTTTGAATGAAAAAACACTGTGTTTGTACCTTTTTTTTTCATTTTGTGAACGGACCAGAATTGAATGAATTGATTTCGATGCTCAAATGATGAAAAGGCTGAACCAAACGATTTTTGGGTCTCGAAGCGAAAAGCAAACTTCAGAACTATGGACTTTTTGAGAGTAGCGGGAGGTTCGAATTCAAAAAGTGCCAATTTCAATTTGAAAAAGCGCTCCGGTGATGGAGAACTTTTGGAAAAAAATTGAGGAAAAAAGCGATCCTCACAGAATGTTCAGCTTGAATATAAGGCATGAAAAATCAAAGTGCAGTGGAAAACATTTCGACATGGTAACTTTCTGAAACAGTAAATATATAGAGTATTGCGTGCTGAAAAAGGTAAAGGGGTCCGTTGTGATCAAGCGCCGAAGCACTTCGGACAAGAGCTTCAGAGAATTTCTGATGGTGGACACTTCTGGTCTATTCTTTTCAAGTCACACCCGGACCAGGGGTGGGACAGATTACCGCCGTAGACTACTCTACTACCTATTGGTAGGCTGGGTGGACATGAACTCGTAGCCTCTCGGTTGGCAGTCGCCACCACTGCCACTGCGCTACCGGCCCCCTGCCGAGAGTATTGCGCTACCGAGAGTATTGCGTGCCGAACATGAAACGATTCGTTCGAAAACTTGAAAAATGCCTATTTCATTCGTAGTTCTGGCGAAAAGCTTCTATCAAAAGTCTTCTCTTCTCAATTGTTGGAGTTAAGAGTTGCTAGGAATCGGGCGACGGGGCTCAATGAGCCCTTTGCTCCACTTTGGCTCCGCCCCCTTTTTAGTGTTTCAATCAGTTCCAGTCACAGGTTCATTCAGATTTACGGCGAGACCTCAAGGTCCCCTCGATGCATCTTTTCCTCTTCTCGCCATTAAACTTAACGACGTCTTCTTCTTCTTCTTCTTCTTTTTGCCGACGTCGTCTTCTGAATTCCTCCAATGATAACACTTGTGATAAGAAGATAAGAGAGAAACGGAATCTTCTTTTCGCGCGCGCGCCTCTCGCGTATCATGTGAATACCGTTTACGAGTTTTCTTGTTTCTGCCGAAGACACAATGTAGGCCGAAATGAAATATACGCGAGAGTCACGGTCACGGTGGATAACGTCATTTTGGGATTCGAAGTGGTCGGAGAGCGAAATGGTCTCGCAAAGACCAGCAACTGTCAACTAGGTTAAAGGGGAGGGAAAGAAGATGAGAGGGCGCTGCGGGAGAGAACCGCGACGCGACCGCAACGCAGATTGAACATTCCGCATACGAAGAAACTGGTGAGTGTCGTTTCAAACCACTGCTTCTTAGAATAGCCACCTGAAACCTGCAACTTTCACATCTGCCCGGAGTCCAAGAAATCATTCTTTCCTTCTCAATTTCTGTGTTATCTGCACACTTTTTCTGTTTACTTTTGTGCTCTCCCCTCGGAATTTTCTTATCGAATGCTCACTTTTCGCTGATTGATACCATCCTTCATTTGCACCGGAAACTGCAGAATGTCCCAATTCTCCCAGGCCCTACAACTCACAGCTTAATCTGTCGCGCATGGACAAGTGGCTAGTCGCTTTGCTTTTCGATCCCACCGCCCCCACAAGTTCGTTCCCCGGTGCTGGCATCCGTCTTCCTCCCATCCTGAGCTTTTCAAGAAAAGGCTCAAACTCGACTCTCTCGTGCGGTGGGAAACCCCTCCGCCGTGGAAGGGGAGCTGCGTCCTCAGCTCAGAGACCACACTCTGCTCCTCCTCACCCTCTTCACTCGCCAGACCAAGGAGCACGGCGAGGGGAAAGAAGAATACGGGGTTTTCTTTTGATATTTTGATCTTGCCGCCTTCCTTTTTTTCTTCCGCAGACCAAACTACTGACAGTGTTTACTTTTCGCTTCTTGCATCGGCACAGTTTACATCTTCTCGGTACTCTTCGTGTTTACAATCTTTTCGCGAATGTCTGTGACGTGGCAGCGATGCGAAGAAGAGATTCAAGGCCACTTGCGAGAAGACGGAACAACGTGACGTCGTGACATCGTGACGTTGTTCTCTTGCACTTTTTGAGAAGTCTGTGATTAAAAGTGTCATGTGAAAGGGTATAATTTGAAATTTCTCGGAAAATTGAAAAACAACATGTCTAAACTGCTGGATAGTTCTCAAAAATACATCAAACTTTGCAAAATCACTGCAAAACCTCTCTTTTCTGCACTTTTTGTCCTTTTCTTTTCGAATTCCCCATAAATTAGCTGCGATTTCTGATCGCAGAGATACATTTTCTGAAAATAGACATTTGCCATTCTCTTTCTGTCTCTTTTTTGATGGCCACTCGTTAAAAAAACGAGAAAAAGCGATAAAAAAGGAGGAGGAGTTACTGTAGAAGACGATTTGGGGAAGCAGTCATTTCGTGTTTTGTAATCGATGGACGACTGAAAATGAAGGGTGAGTTTTTGTTGGAAATCAAGATTATTGAATAGTTAGGAAGTGGAATAATGGACAACCATCGTTTTCGGTTTCAATTTACGAATATTCGGAAACTGAAATCTTTCGAGAATGCTAGAAACGAGTTCTGTCAGCCACAAAACAGTAACTTCCTGTTTCAATTTCCTCGAATCTAGAAACGGAAACATTGATCTTCCGATGTGTTCTTTTTCTTTTTTGCCCCCTTTAAACCGTTTTTGAAGATCAAATTGATCACATCTCTTCGTGTTTTCGTCGTTTTCATTGAAAATTTTTCGATTCAACCGGATATAAACTACACTTTTTCTGAGCGAATTTTGAATAAGTTGGAGGTGAAACTGAACTTTCTTCCAGTTCAAAAGTTGAAGTGCGGCCTATGAATTTACTTTCGATGAATCTTTCTGATTCCGTTGAAACCGAACACCCTTTCGATTCTTTTTCCGATTGTTTCGCTGCAATAATTGAAGGTGATCAACAAAGAACGGAATGTTTCCGTGTTGTAACACGAAGCTTCTTTTGCGTGAAGGTCGCAAGACAAAAGGAGCGGGCGACACGGTTACGGTAGTTCGTCGTGATCTTCTGTGTTGAGTAGCTTGACAATCAGTATCGTTTCTGACTTTTTAAAAGTTCCCAGTCGTCTTTTCAAATTTTATTAAAGATCTCGGCCAAATCGCTCTAACCGTCTGTCTCTCCTCGTTTCCCACACTCTCTTGTCGAGATTTCCGATTTCGCGCGCTTTTTTTCAATCAAAATTTCATGCAACAACATATTGCAATCGATAGTATCAATTAATTTCAAAGTTTAAAAATTGGTGCAAACTAAACGACTCTAAAGTGTTTGTCTTCGCCGATATTCTCGACTTGACTACAGTTTGAAACAGTCAATTTGAGATTGAACACAAAGTTCCTCACAAAAGTTGTCCGTCTCGTACCGAATCTCTATTTCAGTGTTCCTCCGTCGAGAATGAACACTTTCCGATCGCAAACTGATCTTTCTCGACAACTGTCACTCTCCGGGCTCTTTTTCTGTTCTGCTGCTCGCCGAGCATCGAGCATGTGTGTATTTGTGTCTGTTCCTTTCCTTCTTCTTTTCTAAACATTCTGCTCTCTCTCTCTCTCTTTTTCTCTCCACAAAAGCTTTCTTTTCAAAAATTGAACTTTTTTTCAAATCAACGTACTTTTTCACTGTATTTCTTCAACTTATTCAATAGCAATCTCAAACTAATCAACTTTTTTTACTAATTTCGGAATCCTCCGCCTTTTTCTATGCACTGTTACAAGTTTTGTGAACAATGAGAAACTGCGAAAAAGAGTCGAAATTCTTGAAATCAGCCTCTTTTCCCCTTCTATATTTTTGAGTGGAAACCAGAGTTGCACGGAATAGAAATTTTTTCTACGGAATTCGGAATACGGAACGCGGAGTAAACGTTTTTTTACGGAAAACGAAACTAGGAACTCGGAATAGAAAAATTTTTACGGAACGCGGAACAAAAAACAACCCGGAATACGGAACTCGGAACACGGAACTCGGAATTCCGTGCAACTCAGGTGGAAACCCATCATTTGAGCAAGTTTCCCTCTTCATTTTTCTCTTTTTCTTCCCGGTTTCGCCCTCTCCTCGTTGAAACTCGACAAAAAGAGCCTCTTGCCACGTGGATATCCACTGCGAGCTCACTATCAGTTCGGGGACTTTTTCTCTGTTTTCCAAAGTTATCATCAATCGAAAACCACAAAATAATAACGATAAAATATTTGTTTCCGAAAAAAGTCGGTTTCAAAGTTTTGATAAATTTCAGAGAAATTCGCGGAATCCCCATTGTGTCTGACAGAGATTTATAAGATTCCAATGAAAAAAAGAAACTCTGCTTTTCAGTTAATTTTCTCAAATTTTCCGTTTTCCCAGAAAAGTAACCATATTTTCGCTCGAAAATTCAAAAAATGCCAGAGTTTTCTAGGCCACGGCCATCCAACGTCGTTTGTCGGAAAACGGGCAACTTTGTCCGATTGTTTAACACATGTTTCACAATTTTTCACTTCTGAAAATCCAGTGACGAAAATCCAGAGAGAATATCACCGTCCGAAAGAGAATTCCCTCCCAAGTCCGAATCTGCTTTCCCCGTTTCATTGAATCGATAAAAAAGTTTCGGTTTCGAGAGCCTGGGTTAATGCATTTTAGAGTTTTCAATTATTATGCGTTCTCGATTACTTGCACTGTCCAGAAACCTTTTTGAAGGGCGAGATCTCAAAAATCTTGTTTTCCATGCGAGACCCAAAGTCTTCGCAATTTATAATATTTCGATTCTTGTCTGTGAGTGCCAACAATTTGCAATGTCATGTTATTATTCCGGGAATCCATGATTCACGAGTCAGTTCGAATGATGCCACTTTCCCTCACACACCAAAACGGTTCGATTTGTTCGATTTCACTTGAAACAGAGAAAAACGGTTTCGGTTTTCTAGGCCACGGCCACTGAAAACATCCGGTGGCCTAGACCTCGGCCATTCTTCTCGCAAACTTTTTTGAGAAAACGAGCGAACTATCTGAATTGGTTATACTTAGCAAATAATTGCGAATGATGTTCAATAAGATAGTTTTCAGAAACAGCATTTTCTCAGAAAAAAAAAACATATTTTTGTTTCACTTTTAATGTAAGCCCCTTTTTTGCCGGTTTTCAAATGTTCTGATTCAATAATCTGGTGCTTTTTTGGATTGAAAAGTCTTCTGTTTCAAGAGATTGATTTGAAAAATGAAAAAAAGTTGTTTCACTCATTGCTCAAGTCCTACCATCCTTTTCTCAAATTCCGATCATCGAAAGCTGTATTTATCGAACTTTTCTGTTCTCAATGAGACATTTCTTTTTCCTTTCTGTTTCTTCGTGTCGTTCAGTTTGTCGTTTTTGTATTCTTTCTTCGTTTTCTTTTCAAACTGCCCTCAAAATTTTCGATCATTTTTCATTCTGTTCGACTAGTTTCATAAGTTGAAATGATGGCAAATAAGGAGAAATTAACAGAAAAAACTGTTTCAAAACACCATTTTCTCTGGGAAGTAACGCACCTTTCCCTCATTCTGTCACAGTCACACTTTTCTGTTTTGAGCCTTCGAAAGTACTGTATCCTCCCAGTTTCATCGTCTTTTTTTGAATCTCTGCTCAATTGTAATTCCGTTTTCGATCAGTTTCATTTTGGATGAACTCGGAAAATGCCAGCAACATAAAAAAACTGTTTCCTTGTTCAGATTTCCGTCAAGGTGTCCGCTTTCCGATTGTTCCACTCTCCTTTTCTGCGTGTATCAATTTGGGGTCCAAAAACCGATTTCCTCCTATCTTTTTCCTCGCAGAACCGAAACACAAAGTCCATCGTGCCCCGATAGGCTCCGCCCACTTTTCCCCCGATACTATCAGTCTCATGTCTCGTTTTCTGTTTAAAAATAGGTGTTTGGAGTGCTCGGAAGAGTGGGTTGTTTCGATGCTCTCGAGAGGAAACTCTCTTTCTCACTCACTTTTTCTCTTTCTCTCTCTGTTTCCTGCTCTCTTTCTTCCCGTTTCCTCTTGTTACTGATGTTTTCAAATAGGGGGCTAGGAAGGAAAACGTTTGGTTCTGGAACATTCCTAGGAATTTTGTGGAGAATACATGAAGAATAGAAGAGTTTTCATCGAATCATTGAACTTTTTCTCTATTGAAACTCCAAAAACTGCGGCATTCTCAATGGAGCGCACTTTCCTCTCTCTCTCTCTCTTAAAGGGGACCAAACTTCAGTGATCGGGTCTAGAATCGAAGAAGAAGAAGAAGAAGAAGACGAAGAAGGAGAAGAGGAAGAGAGTACTGATATCGTCGTCATTCGCCCTGTCAACCTTCCGCGCGCCAAAAAGAGATTTATGACGTGGCACGCCTTCTCGCGAAAACTCGTTTTGTCTCTCCCGATTCCGACGTCTTCTTCTTCTTCTTCTTCTTTTTCGTTTCGCCAAATCACTCGTGGCCCCTCTTCTCCTTCCATGTTTTATGCCTCTGTTTTCGTACGCCGGAAACATCACAAGTGACTATGAAGAGTGATGTCTCGTGACGTGGCACTATACCTGTCTCTATTTATTTTTCAGCAGTTGACTTCTTCTAGAAGTTTGACGAACCACTTTTATTGGTTTCCTTTCTTTCCCATCGATTACCTATTTATGCATTTCATCGGATTGCGGAGTTTTGAGAAAACTGTAACTTTTCGAACGTTTTTGAGCTGTTCCCCTTTAAAATCAGTTTCTGTCGCCATGGCGCCCTAAGCCCCGCCCCCTCGCACACAAAACATAGTGGCACGCGCAACCCGCGAGATGTCGGTCGCTGTGAACCATAAATATTGAGGATATCTGAGAATATCAGTATTGCTTGTGACCTATAGAGCAGTTGTTAGACTTCCGGGTTGGCTAGAAATTCGATGACCTTTACAGGTTTTGTTGAGAAGTTGTAGGTAAAAAAAAATTTGGAAGTGACTGTTGATTCGGCCGATGTTTTCTGCGTTAAGTGCAATGAGACATTATGATGTTCCTTGCAGTGTCTCGTCTACTCCAGTAGAGCGCAGTTCCCCCAGACCATTTCCAACAAACCGCAGTCTCGATCCGATTCGCTTGTCTCGTTATCATCCATTTGACTCGTCTATCACTTCCCCCATTCATTCGTTTTATTTGCATTTCCGCCTTCTTCGACAGGACCCCCCTCTTGTTGCCTACACGACGGTCGTAAAAGGGGCAAGTTTAGTGCCGTCGCCCAACTTGTTCAAACATCTCGAGATAACGTTTCGACTTTTATGTCTGTTTCACTGGGGGTACACGAGTATTCGCTGTAATTGGGGAACACCAGCTGAAAAATGGATACAGAAAGGCGTTTTTTAAAGTGTACACAAGAGAAATCGAAACGAGAAAGAGTGCGTGAAAACGAGAGACGACAGAGAAAACGAGAGGAAACTGCTTTTTTTGCGGCAGTTGTTCACAATTTTTAAAATGTTTCTTTTTTACAAACTTTTTCTACAGTTTCAATGAATTCGGTCTCAGGGCTGAACGAAACACTGAAATTTTTTTCATCTTTTTGAGTCGAATGAAACAGAGAATAATTGCTGATTTGGCAAAAAAAAGGATATTTTCACAATTTTCGCAATAGAAGATCACCAAACTGAATTGGAAGAGACAGTGAAAACCAAATTTCTGTGCTAAATGATTCCGGAAACGATGTTTTTTTTCTCATTTTCTCTCGAGATCAAAGAGCCAAAAGTCAATCACTCGCGACGAGAAAAGAGAGAGACGCAGACTGGAAAAGCTCATTGAGCACGAAGAGAAAGAGGAAGAAAGAGAAAAAGAGAGAGAAGAAGAAGAAGAAGAAGTCGGGGTGGGCACTGCCCTTTGCTCCGTCCACGTCACGAGTGCTCCGAGAGCAAGAGGCGGAGCAAGGGGCGGGCTCTTTTTGCAGACCCTCTCTCGAGGGAAACGGCTCTTTCTTCCGGGCAATTCACGGAATCGGAAGACTTTTCTTCCTTCTTCTCTCTCTTTTTTTCGGAAATATTCTGTATGAACGAGGCTCCCTTCCAATGTAGAAACGGAATTTTTCAATGCTTATGTGATTTCTATGAAACGGACAATCTTTCTGATTCTCGATAGCGCGGGAAACTTAAAATATTCAAAATCGAATCAATGTTTCAAATTGGTATCAATCTGAATTTTTGAATTTTGATAGTGCTTCATGATGAGGTAATTTCCCAACATTGAATGGAAATCTCAAACCGGGACTTTAAAGTCTTGTGAACATGTGTGAATTTGAAACCGGAATATCGCTGAAACTAGAAGAGTTATGAGAAAGTTGTCAACTACAATCATGTTCAGCGTAAAATTTCCCACGTTTTTGTAGTTGACCACTTTTCCGTAACTCTCCTAGTTCAGGAAATATTCGCTGTCAAAGTTGAGCAACTTCAGGCGGTCCTTCTGTTGTTGAGTTTCGGGTACCCAAAGCGTTATTGCCTCGAAATGTCATTAGTATCCGATTATCGTGTGACCCTTGTTTCAAAACTTCGCTTCCGTCGACAAACTGTTGTTGCCGTCTCTCGTTCTGCATCTCTGCGTCTCCTCTCCGTGTACACTCTCTCGCTGTCTCAAACAGTACTACTCTGTGTCTCCGCGATTCGCGTGCTATTCCCAACAATTGATATGCCACTCGGGGCGGCTGGAGGGCAGTGGGAGGCGGTGCCTCGGCGGAGGCCTCCCCGTCAGTACACAGTTCCACCCTTTCTCTTTCTCTTTCTCTCTTTCTCTTTCTCTCTCTCTTTCTTCCCCGCCGTCCTCAACACATTTCCCCCACCGCTTCCCTTCTTCCCACCAATACATTCTCTTCTTCTTCTTCTTCTTCTCGCGTTCTTTTCTCGCGTTCTTTTATACTTTTGCCATGTTTTTTCTCTCTCTCTCTCTCTCCCGAAACTTTTGTCTTGCTTACCGTTAATTGCTTTGGAACTACCGTGGGTTTCAAATTTTCGGTCTCAAAACACAGTTCTCTGAATAATACGCATCCCCTAATACCGAAAAATTTGAAGGTGGAGTCTGTCAACCCCGCGTTCTCCAAACTATAACGAGTGCAAGTCCGATTCAACACCACTTCCACTTCCACTTCTTCTTCTTCTCCTCCTTCTTCTTCTACGTCTTCTTGCTCTTCGAATCCGTTCGAGTCGAGTCGAGAAGAGAAGTCGGAACGTCCGGGAGTGTCGTCGTTGAGCATCCGCCCCCCTCTCTTCAAAAAACGAAAGCAACAATTCGTTCGTGAGCCATGTCCGGAGACGCGCAACCCAACTCCAAACAACGTGCTACCGAGTCGATCCCGCCGCCGTCGCCGCCTTTAATCAAGGAAAAGGCCGCCATTGGCGCTCTTGTGAGTTCTTTCCCACTTTTCTCTCGTCCCCAGTTTCTCATTGTTATTGATCGATTGGGACCACCTGAATCGCTTCTTTTCTCT
Source organism: Caenorhabditis sulstoni (assembly GCA_963966605.1). NCBI lineage: Eukaryota > Metazoa > Nematoda > Chromadorea > Rhabditida > Rhabditidae > Caenorhabditis > Caenorhabditis sulstoni. The sequence goes on from OZ016478.1 coordinate 7,397,490, forward strand.
TTCGAAAGTTGCAGCTGTTACGACATCAAGCTTCGAAACATCAGTTTTAATATGAAATTAGTGAAACCGAAAGTTTTTTTTCTGTAATTTCAGAGTTTTACGGAAGTGAATCCAGAAACATCCCTGAAGTAAATAGCTTTAACTTTTTTGTATTAAATCCTGTGAAACGACTGAAATTCGTTATCAAGTACGAAGTTCTCCACGTTTTAACGTCCATTTCGCTGTTCTACTCGAAAGATTTGCACTTGATGAATATTTTCCGCCGCTTGTGACGTCATCAGAAAGATCTTCCGAAGCTCTATAATTTCTGTAACTGGACCATTTTCACAGGATTCAATACAAAAAAGTTAGAGTGACTTCCATGATACCGTAAACCCTCTATTATAAGGGCATGCCCTTGTATTGTTCGAGGACCCCCTCGGGGTGCCGCTGTATTAGGGGTGCCGTTCTAATAGAGGGTGCCGTTGTATTGTTCGAGCGCCATTTTTTAGATTTTTGTCTTAAACCGGGCTCAGCGGGAACACCACTAGAGGTGCTCCGCACCAGGCTTGCTCGGAAAAAGTGTTTCGGAAAATCGGAAATGCGAGAAAATTTTCCGATATTATTTTTCGGAAAATCGAATTTTCGGAAACTTTCCGAACTTTTTTCCCGGAAAAACCGGAAAATTACCTAAAAGTTCTCAATTTTACCCTGGAAAATGCTCTCTACGTTTCGAAACAACACGTTGAATGAAAAGTGAAACTAGATAACCAGAGTTGCAAGGGGGTGCCGTTGTATTAGGGGTGCCGTTCAAATAGAGGGTGCCGTTGTATTGTTCGAGAACCCCCTCGGGGTGCCGTTCTATTAGAGGTGCCGTTCTAATAGAGGTGCCGTTGTAATAGAGGTTTTACGGTAATTCCGGATTCACTTCCGTAAAACTCTAAAATTACAGAAAAAAACTTTCGGTTTCACTATTTTTATATTAAAAACTGATTTTCGAAAGCTGGAATGGAACATCTTTTAAAGGAGGTCAATTCGAGTTGCGGGATGCTTTTCAAAAAAAAAAATTCTGAAAAATTTATCCTAGATCAAAAATAATTGTTTTGGGATGTTAGCAATTTTTCTTAATTTTTCCAGTTTCAATTCATTATTATTTTTGATTTTTGAATAATTAATCAACCAATCATATTTCAATTTATTATTTGCACTTTCAAAAATCGCAGAAAACCAACGAGACACTTTTCCTTTTCCCTCTTCATTTTTCCATTTTCGATCTGAAGTGATGTTTCGATCTTCTACCGTATCCTATTGTTTTTTATTTATTTTCTCCTCCGATACACCTATTCGTATATCGATGGAAAGTGGAAAAAGAAGAAGAAGAGAAGGGTTTTCGTGTCGCGCGACGGTTTTGTCGTCGACAAGAAGACACAGTCTTCGTTTGTTTCGATCCGTTTTCTTTGAGAACGAAGAAAGAGAAGAGAAAAGAGAGAGAGAGAGAGAGAGAGAGAGAGAGAGAGAGAGAGAGAAAGAGAAAAGAAAGGGAACTTTGAAAAGAGAGCAGAATATGGAAAAAGTTAGTGAAACTGTTCAGAAAGTGAGCTTGTAGTCAGGAATGCCATAATCAGAAGTGCACGGAAACGAAATTATTTTGACTGAACTTGAAACGGAAAGAAATTTTGGTGCAACTCTATTTTGAACTCATTTATAGGAATCCCACTGAAAATCCAGTGACTCTAGAGGTTCATACCACCTGAAATCCCCTCCAGAAGATCAAAGATCCCCTTCTCTGATCGATCCCAGATACATTCCGTTCTCTTTCTCTCTCTCTTTCTCTCTCTTCCTCTTCTTCCAATATCTCGTAGAGTCAGAGTGTAAAAAGATTGAGCGGTCACTGAGATCTTGCTCTTTTGCTCTCCGCAGCAAAATAACATAACAATGTCTCTCGGGAAGAGAGAGAAAAAGATCGGGCTGTTTGTAAGAAAAAGAGAACCTTTTTGGCCATCTGGGGGTACTGTGAGTTCTAGATTTCTTGTAGTCTTAGTACAAACTTGCTTTCCAGACATTTCGAATTCATCCTGAAACTGACCGCAATAAATTGAACTAGGAAGGGAAAGAAAGGACTTCTAGACAGTCTGAAACAGAAGAAACTAGGAAAGTTGTTGAGACTTCCGGTCCCAAGTGCTCGAGGGTTCCAATCGATCAACTCCCCCCCCCCCCCCCACCCTCATCACTGTCTTCGTGTTTCTATTTTCGGCCCTCATCCCCCCATCTTCTTCCTCTTCTCGTCTTGTTTCCGTTTTCTCTCTGCGTCTCCTCATTCTTCATTGTCACTCCTCACCGGAAGTCTCGTGTCCATCTCTTCCTTTCTCTCTCTCTTTCTCCATTTCTTCTCGTTCTTTGACCATCTAGTACAGTACTCCTTCCCAAATCTCTCTCTCTCTCATTCCTCTCTGAACATCTTCACCTACATCTTCATCTGTCTCTCGTGATTTCAGTGCGTGGTGTGCGGTGACCGCGCGTGTTCGCACCTCTACTACGGAGTTGCCGCGTGTCACGGATGCAAGTGTTTTTTCTGGCGAACCGTCAAGAGTAGACTGCAGTACAACTGCCGCTACACTGGAAACTGCTCGATTTCCACTGGTAAGAGAGCGCGAAAAACTGAAAGAGTTGCAATCAGAATAGAAGTTGAAGTGTATCTGAGAAGGTAAAGGCGGACCTTGAAACGGAAAACATTTCGAATCAAGGAAGGGAGTATGTGGGAATTCAGAAGATGTTGGTAGATTGAAAGGAGCCTGACGTCGAATTCCGGATGTTTTCGAAAGATATCCAAAGTGTTAGCACAGTTAAGCATCCTTTGAGTGTCCTTTTAAATAACTCTTGGACGAAAAGAGCTCAAACTCTCTTGTGCTAAATCTTAGGAAGTTGATTCAGTTATAAAAAAGATAGAACAGTTTAAGAGCTTTCAAACAGAACAGAAAACGTCTGGAAATCTCACTTTTGAAACGAGTTATGCCCGTTTTTGTGGTGACATCCGGTAGTAGAGCCACAAAAGTTTGCACAACTTTCTTTGATCTCGACATTTTCAGATGTTCTTTGCACTGTTCGATAGATCTCAAAACGCTCTATGCTTGTTGAAACTAGACCATTTCTCGAGAGTTGAGCTCGAAGACGTTGGAAGACCGTTTCAGAACACCTCCAATCTGACATCACTTTTCTGTTTCTTCTCCCCCACATTTCTCCAGTCAAAGTCAACTAGAGCTCACGGATTGAGCTCTCTCAACCTGTTGAGCACACAAAAATGACGACTGGAAATGGAATGAGAGAAAGAGAAAAGTGGTGGGTGAACACAAATAAACAAGGTGCGAGGAAGAAAGGCGAGCTCCGCCTTGATTCGTGTGTGCGATTCCCAAAATATTTACAGTAAGAGAAATGAGCAAAACAACGTGAGATCTTGAGCTCAGTGCCTGGGAGCTTCCCTCCTACTTTCCCGCCATTCTCTGAAACATTCGAGCTGTATTTTCAGCAGCGCGCAACGCTTGTCGCTCGTGCCGTTTCAGCCGCTGCCTGTCTGTCGGAATGAAGATAGAAGGTGCGTTTCGGCTGATCTTTTGAACTGACGTCTTCTCAAGAACATTGGGGAGAAGACGTCGATGGAGACGGACACTAATATGATACGATTTGCAGCGGTCAAAATGGATCGAAAGCTGACAAAGCGCAAGAGAGAGAAGACCGACGGAGACGAGATGGACGAGAACGGTATCACTGGAGGAGGAGCTGGAGCTGTGGAGAGCTACGAGAATAGTGTAAGGCAGGAGAAGAAGATGTCGGGGTGTCTATGGGATACATCGCGCTCTACTGGACTAGGCGGGAAATTTGAAATTCAAATCTAGGCCCTGACCGAGACTCTTTTGCTCATTCGTGACTAGTCTTGTGGAGCACTGAAAAAGAGTCATAGGTTCCCTGGTTTAGATATAGATCATTGCTTATTCGGTCATGATCTGAAAGTGCTCGGCGAGCCCTGAGCTCTGTCGTCTTGTCATTTGTCCTAGTAGATAAGGAGGGACCAACGGAACAGAAAGAGCAAGGGATGCTCCGTTTCACGTGCTCTCTTTTTCTCTCTTCCTCTCTACAACTGGTTGTATGCAGCACAATGTCGCGTTGAGCATCTTCCACGAGCTGGCTCCGCGAGCAGAAGAGAGTGTGAAAAAGGGCGAGGAGAGAGAGCGTGACGTTGGGAGGCCAGAATTCAGATGGAGCAGGCAAAGAACAAGAAGAAGACGAAGAAGAAGAAGGGTTTTCAGTTTTTACGATGGAAATGGGGGGGGGGGGGGGGGAATATGAATGAGAAGAATAAGATGATGATGTAGATATGAATTTGAATTTGGAATTGGCATTGGAATTGAAATTGAGAACAAAGGGACCATCCGAAACGGAAGCCCTTTCTTTTCGCTAGAGCGCTCTTTCAAGAATGATGTCACAATGTCACGCTGTCGGAAAACTTCGGACAATTGAGAAATGAGACAGAAGAGCCTACTAATAGGCGCCGAGTGAAACATGAAACAGTCATTCCATTTTGCAGATCGACGCGAAACGCGCGAGATCCGACAACCATCTGCTGGTCTCGTCGCTGCTGCTGATCGACAAAACGTCGTCGGACGGCAACGCCAAGCTCTCCACCCTCCACTTCGTCCAGCCGTCCCTTACGAATCTTCTCGACGAGCCCGAACTTCTTGACGGTTTTCGCTCGGAGATGAGTTATCGAGCGACTCGCGAGGCCAACGAACAGTTGTGCTACGACACTGAACGTCGGTTGGTTACTTGGGCAATTGACTGGTGCCGTCAGACGGCCGAGATTGGCGACGTTCACCACACGACCGATAAGGTTTGTTGCTCGGAAACCGAATGATCGCCGGATGGCCAGAGTTTCAGATCGCCCTGTTGCGTGCGTGCTGCGCCTCGCTGGCCCTTCTCGAACTCGGCTGGCAGAGCAGTTTCGGCCCGTCTGACGCCAACATTCTTTTGTGTAACAACTCTTTTCTGCCGGCTCACACCGTACCACCCTCCAACTCGTCAGTTTTACTTATGAACAAGAAAATTAATTTGGAGAACTGTTCTAAAACTTTTCCTAGCTCTGAAACAGTTTTTGAAAGACACGTGGCTTTCTAGCTATTGAACAGATTTACCATGTTTCGGACGCGTTGCGGTCGCGTCGCGGTTTCCGACTATCCTCGAGTAGATCTCGAAGATTGAAAGTATCGCTTGCAGGTTCCTCAACTGGAAGACGATCCAGTCGTTGAGCAAGTGGACCCAACGTGAGCTGAAGCCACTCTGTCTGAAAGCGAAGGAGATGGTCCTTCTCAAAGCGCTCATCGTCCTCAATCCGGGTCAGTGTCACACTTTTCAACCATTTACTGCCACCGGAAACCGAAAACGGCTCGTTGTTATCTTTCTCTCTTTTTTTATTGCAAACGAAAAAGTCACTCCCTCTCCCTCTCTATCTAATTTCGTGATATTTGTGATGAGAATTCGGAGCAGAGTGCGATAAGAGCAGGAGTTTCCGGTGCAGAGCACGAGCTCGATGAGCACATTGAAACGGGAAGGGCAACGTTTCAGATGCTCACGGATTGTCGCCATCGTCGGAATCGTCGGTGCGAGTGCTTCGCGAACGCGTGCACACTGCACTCTTCCAGTTGCTCCTCGAGCACGCGGAGCCCGTCTCGGCGGCCTCGCGGCTCGCGCGCATCCTGCTCCTCATCCCGCAACTCGCGCTGATGGGCGTCGACGTCATCGAGCAGGTGCGCGTTCGGAACACGTTCAAGAAGCACTCGTCCGCCGACGGCGACGGCCTTCTGTTCTGGCAACTGTACGGCGACATCTTCGACGACTGCCACCACGCCAACGACGACTATCTGGAGCACTCGGCGTCGTGCAGTCCCACCGACAGCCAGTACACGACGGACAGCAGCAGCTGACTAGCGGAGTGGCGTCGTCACGCAACGTCGCCCGCCCACATCAACAAACAGTCGCCAGAAGTGAGACATCTTCTGGAGACACCACAACAACAACAACAACAACAAGCGACGTTTCGTGACGACTTTTTTGATCTCGGACGACACGAGTTCGCTGAAATGAATCGCATGGTGAGCGGGCTAGAAGAGGCTCTTGAACACAATAATTGCACAAAACTAGCTCCATCTTTTTCGTTTCAAATTCTGGAGAAAAGACAAAGAATTTAGAACATTTCAAGATCTATTGAATGACACAGAACCCGTCTGAAAATTGTCTGTTTATTCCGAACAAAGTTATGCGATTTTTTCCTTCCGCTGAAACTCACGTCTGGTTTTTTCAACTGAAATGCACAAAAGTATCAAGTGTCAAACAGTTTGTGCTGTTTTCTATCGAAATGGTTTTAATTGCACGATTTCGCGAGACTCGCAGTCTGATGACCCTTTTTGGGTCTCGAACGGAAAACGCAAATGATGGTGCCTCCCAAAAAATGAAAACGGTTTCAAGACTTGATGAATGGCTCATAGAGCTTGGAAACATTCCAATTCTAAGCTCTACTGCCTTGGGAACTTGAACATTTTTAGCCGCTCGATGGTCCATTTAAAAGGTCTTTGAATTGTCTACATTTTCTGTAGGCCTAAAAAAGTTCGTGCCCCCTTTCCAGTCGACAGTTCTCATACAAAAAGAGTGTGCACGACTACATGTTTATTAGCCTAGCCTGGCAAAGACATTACATAGTACAAGACAGCTGAGAGACGGGGTCAAGGAGATCAAAGAAAGACCTCTATTCCTCGATCACCCGCCTTATATGAAGGCTGTGGGGGACGGGAGAAAAGTCTAGAACTTGGGGTTTGGCGGGGACAATCAAGAGTGGTAGATCAAAGTGTTCCTGGTGCTTGTACGAGTGCATGTCTGCTCCTCGCCTCTTACAATACTATTTCCAGAATTCGTCGACGCCAATGTATCCGTCGACGTCTTCATCATCTTCATCTTCTTTCGACTGGAGCCATCCCTTCAACTCGCCGTTCCCGTTTCCAGAATCCGATCATTTCGGCGCACTCTTTTCACACAATCGTGTCGTCCCAAATCAATTCGGGTGAATGATTTCGATGAAAATCGATCGCTTCTTTTGCTCATCCGACTGTTTTCTCTCGAAATCATCTCATCGAAATCAACCACTCCACCCCAATTTCCCCCCAAAAAATCGATAATCAATCAATAAAACGCTGAAATGATGTACATAATAGTCCCCATTTTTTCACCTCAAATTCCCGACTGATTTATCGCGTTTTCCACGTATTTCCTAAATTTTTTTCGTGAATTTTTTAAATTTTCTCTTTTTTTTTCCAAAAAATGTTCGGTTTCTGTGATTAAATTTCGGCAAAAAATCACAAATTCCGTCTATTTTTTCCTGTTTTTTTGTCATCTCAAAACCTCGAAAATTTCATAATTTCCCAATTTTTTTCCCATTTTTTTGGGACTATTTTCAATCTAAAACTCCTTTAAAAAACTGAAATTTTTACGTGAAATTTTGAGAAAAAAAAATTATTTTTTTTTTCTAGTAAATTTCACCTGAAATTTCTGAAATTTCTGGGAGCAAGAGTGGTCGTTTTTATTTTTTTGACAATTTATTGTAATTTTCTTATTTCGATTTTTGTTTTTTTTTTGTTTTGAAAAACTCGAAAAGGAAACAAATAATAATGAGAATACGAATAAACTTTTTCAACGCCCCTCTAATTATTTTCGATTTTTCTTGATTTTCAACTGGAAAAAAACGCAGATTTCTTTTTCAAAAACTGCGAAAATACGCCTGACATACGCCAAAGTGAGCGGTCGAACCGCCAATGGCGCCTTCGAAGTCGGTCACGTGACACACGTGTCCCTTTGTCTTCGGCATCTTTCGATCTACCCGTTCATTCGCTTTTTTCTATCACATTTCCACAAAATACCATCTAGAGACATTCAATTTTTCGAATTATCATTGTTGCCCGAATGTTCCGAGGGGACTTCAATCGGAAATTCTTCTCCCGTTTCCAGATAGTTACTTCTCTCGGCTTCTTTCCGACTGGAATCACTCGCATCCACAGTTCCACTCACATCAGCCACTTTTCAGACAAATTGCTGTAGCGATTCGTGCACAAGAGACAAGTATGTCACGTGACCGACTTCTGCAAGGCGCCATTGACGGTTAGAGTCGCTCATTATGGCGTATGTCTGGCGTCATTTTCAAATCCAAACGACCTGTGTCAACTCGAGAATGATTTCTGTTAAAAAGCAGATCAAAATCTGATGCTTCAATGGGAACACATCAGAGTTGCACGGAATAAATTCCGGAACTAACACGGAACTCGCCATAACTTTTTTGTCGTGAATCCTATGAAAATGATGCACTTTCCGAAGCACTAAAGCTTTTTGAGACCTTTCGAATGGTGCAACGAGAATGTGGAAATCTTGACTTTGAAGGAAGTTATGCCGGTTTTAGTAGAGTTTTTTCCGAGTTCCGAGTTCCGTGTTTTTCTCGGAAAAAATTCAACTAAAACCTGCATAACTTCCTTCAAAGTCAAGATTTTCACATTTTCGTTAAACCATTCGAAAGGTCTCAAAAAGCTTTATATTTTTGGTAACTGCATCATCTTCCTAGGACTCACCACAAAAAAGTTATGACGAGTTCTGTGTAACTTCCGGAATTTATTCCGTGCAACTCTGGAACACATGTTTGAATTGAGGGAAAAGTCGCATTCTTGTTAGGAATAGTTGCTTTCGAAAGTTTTCCCCGAAAGTTGGTTCCTTTCTTTCCCGCTTTACTTTAATTGCTCACTTGTCAAATCCCTACAACCTCTTTGTGCCTTATTCCTCGCCCTTCCCCCTCGGTCGCCTTAAACTAACGGGTCTATTTCGCCTGAAACCCGCCAGTCCAAGCGCCCGTGTTAGCAGTTGTCGTAGCAGTATTTTTGTTGCTCTACGCCCTAGCTGTAACTCCCGGCCTCTCTACTCGTCCCCCGACGTTCTCCCCTCCCTTACTCGCGTTTTCCCTTCCGTTTCTGTTTCATCCACTCGCCCATTCTGGCTGGCTCTTGCGGGCCTGTCCACTCATATACCTTTTCTGTTACTCGGTGAACAAAGAAATGAACTTGTAAGTGTCATAATTTCATTTCGAAACAGTGAAATAAATATATCCGTGTGCATGAGAATGTTCCGGAGTATCACTCGGCGAGCCGTCCGTCGGGGCTCTTGTCCTGATTTCCGAATCGAATCGCCAGTTGTTCGGCGATATTCTCGAGGTAGATGTCGACGGTGTCGCCCGGACGGACGCGGTAGCTCGCCAGAGTGCGGTCCGGAATCCACAGTTCTTGACCTGAAACAAGAGAGAGAGAGAGACGCTTTCAGAGAATTTCAGAGAATCTCCAGGAAACGATAACTTTCTTGAAAGACACAAGAAGGACACAGCAAGACTGTAAGAACCAGACTGGTCACCGGAACTTTCTCCGGAATAGGAATTTTTACACAATCTAAGGAGCAAACTGAACACACTGCGGTCCTCTACGCGATGAACTTCAGAACTCACGCCCGATTCGGTTTTAAATTCATCGAGATAGACCGCGTTTAGAGACTGGGCTGACGAAATCGGCCCAGCCAGTGGTCTAGCTCGATGGATACACGACCGAGATTTTTAGAATTTATCGCGTAGAGGACTGCACTATCTTCGTTTTGGTTCTTGGATTGTGTGAAAATTTCAATTCTGGAGAAAGTTTTAAGCCGGCCCGGTGACAACTCTGGTAAGGACCGACTTTTTCGCCTTCTGGCCTTCGAAAACTTCAAGTCACCCATTTTTTTACGTTTCTCGTTTCAGTAAAAAAGAGCTGACGATTTTCAGTCAATAGTTGGTGTCAGACGGAAAACTCAGAGATGCCGGGTAAAAATCCATAAAATTCTGATTTTCAGACACAGTTTCATCTTTTTGTAACTATAAAGAGGATATGGATTCATTGAAACTGTGGATGTTTCGAGAGGATTAAAAAGGCACTTGCGCTCTTTTCAACGAACTTCTACCAGAGTTGCAGAATTCGAAAGAGCCCGTGCTGAAAACTTTCTCTCGAGGTTTCGCAATCTGGTGACTATATTCCAGGCTCAAAATGGTATGAAAACCTTTTTTTTGTATTCGAAACACGAAATGATTTTCCCGTTTCAAGTCTCATTCTAAGTTTCACGTTTCAAAATTAAGTTGGATTGTCGGAGACTTGCGCCAAACAGTGTGGAACAGAAAACAAGACAGAGTGACACACGGACCTTCGAAGTAGAGCCGGAGGATGTGGCCGGAGACGTCCATCTCCTGGAGCAGCATGTTCTTGAGCTCGGCGACCGTGTACTTGTAGCCCTCGTCGAGTGTCGTCGACCGTTTTCCCTTCACGTCGAACAGTTTGATGTAGAGAGTCACCGGCCGCACGGCTGAAACTCGCCATTTTCTGGATCGGGGGGATCGGGGGATACCTTGCTGAGAGACTTGCACCAGACAAGTCACAGTCAGAAACGCGGAAAACGGAAAGGAGAAGCGCATTGGGAAGAGGAAATGCGCAGGAGGAGGGAGGAGGAGGCAAGATCCGAACACCGTCCAACTGGTTTTCCGCCCTCTTTTTGTTGTTTTTCTGACGGATTTTTGTCATCTGGCAGCAGGAAATGGCCACATTCTCAGATGATCGATGAAGAGGAAAACCAAGTTATACAGAAGATGCTGAAAAGGAAATGAAGAAGAGAAATGGGATAGAGGGGGAGCGATGCGATTCACAGCGATTCACACGAAATGACTCGAACTGTCTTTGTGACATGATTTGGGAGCTCCTTTAGTGATCTTGAACATTTTCATTCCTCAGACTTTTCTCGAAAAAGAAAAGATTTTGAGAAAATAATTGCAGTTTCAAAATTAGGTTTTGATTTTGAAGATTTCTTATAAAAAGCTATTCGTTATAGGTAACAGGAATAATTTGTTTTTTTTTTTAAGTGGTCCCGGTACGAGACTCCGAAATAACGCGAAGCGTAGTTGTTTAGCGAAATGTTGGGCGCGAAATTTGAAACGAATAAAACTTTTTTTGAAAAACTCATGTTGAAAGTTTCCTATATTTTTACATCGACTATTCGAAAATAATGACAATCAGTCACATTGAAAACAACCAAACGATCAGATTTTCAAGAAAAAATAGGAATTCTAATGGTAGCGTGCTGAAACGGAAAATCGAAAACTTCTCGAAACTCACCACAGTACTTGAGCCCGAAATTTCGATAATTTTCAAACCATTTCGCATATTTGAGCAAACCTTGTGAGCCGCGGCGATTTTTGACAAGTCTGTTTGATGCAAACTGGCACGTGTGAAATATGATCTGAGAGGAAGCGCGCGAAAGGAAAACTGAGCTCCGCCCCCCAAAAAATCACGAGGAGAGAGTGTGGGAAACGAGGAGAGAGTGAGACGGTTAGAGCGATTTAGGGGCGGAGCTTAGTTTTCGTTTCGCGCGCTTCCTCTCAGATCACACAATCTCAGGTGCCAGTGTGGTTAGAAATATTTGATAGCCATGTGAATGGTTCTGAGCCCGCGTGATGGAGCAAGAATAGAGGAGAGGTAAAAAAGGGCAGGGAACAACTGACTAGTTTCGTTGTATCACTTATCAAACTCGAGAAACAGGAGCTTCGAATTCTCTTCAGTGTTTTTTTTTCTCGAACGAGGTCGACGATCCGAGTTTCGAGAACAAAAGAAGAAGAAGAAACTTCGGGAAAAGTTCCGCTTCTTTTTTCTTTTTTTCTCTCTCCTCCATATCAATTTTTGTCTGTCGAATTGATTTTCAATCACATGTTTCGTCGCTCGGGTCGTCTCCTGGTTCGATCGTTGTTTCCCGAGAGAAAGTGTGCGAGGAGTCCG